>JAPDSC010038969.1:35996-48641 GCA_026290005.1 Latrodectus geometricus
ATATATATATATATATATATATATATATATATATGTGATACATAGATTTTTAAGCAACAATTACGTGTTGGATTTTATTTATAAAGATATTAAGGTCATTCTACAAAAATAAGCGCAAAGAAAATTCAATTTTAAGTTGTGAGAGGATAAGCTAAAACCATTTAACAACAACAAAACTGGCAATTAAAAATTTCTTATGAAAAAATGGGAATAAAAGTCTTATTATTTAAATTAGGACTTGTTAACCTATGACTGTTTTAAATATCAACATTGAAATAATTATTTCATTTTTTAAGCAAAATATTTTTGATAGTATTGAAATTTACAGTGTATTATTTTCATTTCGTTGAATCATTCAAAACTTGTATTGAATAAACTAAAAGTGGAAATCATGCATAACTTAAGAAACTTAGGAAAAAACAAAAGTATACTGAAAAAGAAAAAGAAAGACCCAATAACCAAACATACATGAAAATTTAATATTTAAAACAAATGTTATTATAGAAATGAAAACAGTTAAAAAAATAATACAGTATTCTGGCCAATAATAAAACAATTTGTCATGCATGAACAAATAGATCTGATGTACTCAAAAACTTGACCAATTAACAAGTTGAATTATGATTAAATGATTTGCGTAATCATTAAAAATAAATGTACATCAATTTATTCATAATAAATGTACTCAGATTTTGCAACAGTTAATTACTATTCATACATGGCTTTTAAGTATAAAACTGTAGTATGTTCATGTTTGCCACCATACATTTATAAGACACAATGTGATGCAAATTGTTTTCTTGTCGTGCAGAAATGATTTTAGACCCATCAAATGATACTGAATAAAGATTTTTGAAAATTTTCCTTTAAACTCTCATTTCAACTTTTTGGTGTATATAAAAGTATTGAATATGATTATAATAATACACATATTGGTATTTTTCAAGTCACGAATGTTGCTAATGTGTTTAAAGAAGAATTGTGTTTTCACAACATTCGAATAATACTTACAATAAAAATTGCAAAATGAAAAGCATACTTTTTGATGCATTGATTTTTTAAGCATTTTTGTTGTGCCGTTAGTCGTTGAGAATTTTCAGCAACAAATTTTGGATGCATAGAATTCCCTTTCAGTCATAATAAATATGTATTAGTGTATGATTATTGTAGTTAAATAACTGCTTATATTTTTTATAGTTTTCATTTTTGTGGCGTTAATATTTAAATTTTCTCTTAAATCATAAGTTATTTGTATGTTTATTTGCAAAACATTTTGGAAGACTTTTCTCTCTTAATTCTTAACAAAATTATAACCCAAATTATAAAAGTCAAAACTAATAACAAACCTGCTGTAAAATATATACTGTTTCATCAAATATTTCACAAACTAATTTTTCGTTGTAAATCTACAATTAACAAAAAACATTATATAGTTTTTATTTTGATAAAACATAGTAATAAAACTCTATCTGGAGTACATGTGTAATACACAAATCACTCAAGTATTTTGATCTTTTGTCTTTAGACATATAGTCTACATATCATTAAAACTATGTAAACGTCAAATTGGATTGTTGAAAATGATTTTCAGATACTCTAAAGAAAACTTCTGAAATCCTTCTAAATGGTTTCTTTTAATTTTAAAGGCACATTTTTGTGCATTGATACTTATTTTCAATTTATTTCTTAGTAAAGAGAAAATGGATATTTCCACAATTATCGTATTTAACAAAAGTATTAGCAACTGAAGAGAGCTTATCTATCATGTTTTGTAAAAAATAAATTTTTTATATCCAAGAATAATTAAATCAGTTTATTTCTAATTACATAATGACTATATCTACATCTATATCTGAGTGTAATAATTTATATATTAATTAATAATTTAAATATATTTATTTATGTATAAAGTTTTCTCTATATATATTAAAAGCGAATTATTATTAAGTGTAATTATCACCATAGTTGCTCACATAATTTAACACATGGGAAAAATGATAACATTATTTATTAGTTTTCTGTTAGCACATTTTTAAAATTATTCGTGGCAAGTAACTTATAAATTGATTTCGCTTGATTAAAAACTAATTTTAAAAAGATCCATTTTGATAAAGAAAAAAAAAGTATTAATAACATAAAATGAAACTGTATTCAGAAACCATATATGGAAATTACGACATAATTTAAAGAAAGAATGAATTTTTGATTATACACTACTGGCCATTAAAATTGCTACATCAAGAAGGCGACATGCTACAGACGTGAAATTTATACGAAAGGAAGAAAGTGCTGTGATATGAAAATGATTAGCTTTTCAGTGCATTCAGACAAAGCAGGCGCCAGTAGCGACACCTAAATTGTGTTTAAATGAGGAAATTGTTCAGCCGGTTCCTCATACACAAATTGCATTTGAACGTTGTTGCCCGGTGAAAAGTTGTTGTGATGCCTCGTGTAAGAAGGAGAAATGCGTACCCGCACGTTTCTGACTTTGATAAAGGTTGAATTGTAGCGTACCGGGATTGCGGTTTATCTTATCGTAGTATTGCTGCTCGTGTCGGTCGAGATCCAATGACTGTTAGCAGAATATGGAATCGATGGGTTCAGGACGGTAATACCGAACGCCATGGGGGATCTTAACGGCCACCTATCACTAGCAGCCGAGAAGACATGCAAATTATCCGCATGGCCGTAATGGGTCGTGCAACCACATCACGAGCCGTGAGTCAAGAAACGAGGTCGTTTGGAAGACAACAAGTGTCTGCACGAACAGTTCGACGATGTTTGCAGTAGCATGGACTCTCAGCTCGGAGACCATGGCTGCGGTTTCCCTTGACGCTGCGTCATAGACAAGAGCGCATTCAATGGTATGATCAACGACGAACCTGTTCGCATGAATGGTGAGACGTCATCTTTTCAGATGAATCCAGGTTCTGTGTACAGCATCATGATGGTCGCATCCGTGTTTGGCGGCATCGTGGTGAAACCACACTGGCAGCATGCATTCGTCCTCGTCATACTGGCCCATCACCTGGCTTGATGTATGGGGTGCCATTGGATACACGTCTCGGTCACCTCTTGTTCGCATTGACGATGCTTTGAAAAGTGCACGTTACATTTCTGGTGTGTTACGACCCGTGGCTCTACCCTTTATTCGAGCCCTGCGAAACCGTACGTTTCAGCAGGTTAATGCCCGACCGCATGTTGTCGGTATTGTACGGACCTTCCTTGATACTGAACATGTTCAGCTGTTGCCCTGGCCAGCACATTCTCCAGATCTTTCACTAATAGAAAACGTCTGGTTAATGGTTGCCGAGAGACTGGCTCGTCACCAAACGCCAGTCACTACGGTTGATGAACTGTGGCATATTGTTGAAGCTGCATGGGCATCTGTACCTGTACATGCAACCCAATCTCTGTTTGACTCAATGCCCAGGAGTATAACTGCTGTTATTACTGCCAGAGGTCGTTGTTCTGGGTACTGACTTCTCAGGATCTATCCAGCCAAATTTTTTTAAAAGTTTAATCACTTGTTATTTCTAGTATAATATATTTGCCCAATAAATATCATTTTGATATTTGCATTTCTTCCTGGTGTAGCAATTTTAACGGCCAATAGTGTAATTATACTGTATTAATGATTTTATTTACTCCATGTTAAAAAGCTAGAATGCAACATATATTCGTTGTATGAGTTTATCATTTGATTATATATACTTAAACGTAATATGTATGTACTTAAGCGTAACGTGTGTAATATACTTAAAAGTTAATGTGATGGATTGTATTTGAAAAATAAAAAAAAATATGATAAAGTAAAGCATATTTCGAACATTGCCATTAATGTTATGGAAAGAAAAAATTGATAAATTTGTGATTTTATTAAAATGAGCAGGAATATGGTTAAAAAAATATCTAAATAAATTGTTTGAAAAATATTCTATAATCTATGAATAAAAAATTATTTTATGTCATTTTAATTTAACTTTGAACACCTTAACCATTATAGAAATGAATTGAATTTGACTAATGTTGCATCATAAAACCCTTAGTTTAGGCTCATACTTATATCAAACCATTTTTAAGCTCTTGTTGTATTTGAATTTTATTTACAAATAATCTTTAGTGAATTACTGAATTGGACTGTGGGTAGTGATTTATATTATATTAGGACATTGGGGAGACTTCTAATTCATATTTCTTTTTAAAATATCAAACTGAGCATATTTATTATTAATTCCTTTTACATGTTCTGCCACATTAAAGTGTCCAACTCTAGAGTATTTGGTTGCTGATTACACATTTTATAGAATTCGGAAGACTTTTTTTGATCGTATTAATTTTTTCGACATTTAGCCCAAAATTTGTATTTATGTTTATAATATTTATATCAGAATATATATTTCTATAATTATATCCATGTATCTATACATATTTAACTATATTAATATAATTTTTCGTTTAATATTCTGTACAGTATGACGAAATAAATATAACAGTATATATTTTTAATCACAAAATATTTTAATAATTTCTAGATTTAGAATTGAAATATGTAAAATAATATTTTTATTATTTGCTTAGTCATAGTATGTATTATTCAAGTATTACTTGAATAATACATACATTCATACTTCACATAATTCAGAAAATTACTTAAATTATGTCTTATTATTATAATTTAAGTATTACTTAAATTATAATAATAAGACATAATTTAAGTAATTTTTGAAATATTGTTATTATTTATATTATATATATTTCAATTCCTAAGTATATGCATATTTTGTAATTCAGAAAATTTCATGTATAAAATGATATCATGTTAAACAGAATGATATGTTACTTTTTGCTTTGATATCTTATGTTATTGCTGTTTATTACAAATGAATTAATTTTCTATGCTTTTTTAGGTTTTAATCAAAATAACGCATCTTAGCATATAATATTTTTATTTAAAAAATTTAATCAGTCTATTCATATTAATTTCTATTTCCTAAATTACAGTGATGTACAAAATGTACAACAAATTGTAATTGATAGCTTTAAAAGAAATGAAACATAAACTACTTTCCGAGAGAAATATTACTCTATTTATCTCACTTAAAATTTACTCATAGAGATGTGCTAATTTATCTCCACATAAAATGAAACATTTGCTTACTATTGATTGCTTCAAATATATTCTCTGTTGAAAGAAAAATTTCAAATTATAGCTCTAAAATATTATACAATCCTTAGTACAAATCTTCAATATCAATATACTAACAAAATGCATTGATATTAATTTTAATAGAGCAAAATATTTGTAATTATTTAATATAATACATTAATATGGATTTTGTAAAACATAAATACTAAAAAAAAATTTGCCCGTTATATTTCCTTCACTTTTAAAACTTCACATATTTGAGTATTAATAATAATTTCATAATCAATAGATATTGAAGGACATTCTTTTTTTAATACTTTTATATACCATGTAAAATAAATTTTTCACATGTTATTGAAAATATTGAAGTATAAATAATATGAAAATGTGAAAAATAATGAAATATTTTAATGTATTTTATTAATTTCATACTTCAGAATTTTCGTTTGTTAAGAACTCCATTTTTTTCATACAATGTAGCAGTGAGGATGTTTTTTATTTCTAATATTTCTATAAATATATTAATAAAAAATAAATTCCAAACTGACTATATTCACTAAACATTTATATTGACTACTCATACATTTTTTTAAAATTAATTTTAGGTTACTATTCGTGATATAAAAAGAAAAAATCTCATTTTTACTGCTAATGCACTTAGATTTTCTTACAAAGTAAAAGATTTATACGAGTTCATTAATATCTGTTCATTTTCAATAAATAATAAGAAAATGAAATAATGACTAAAGTAAAACTCTTTTTTTTTACTCCTCCTCACTTTATTAGGGCTATTAGTACAAAGAAAATTGAAGTCTCATTATATAATAGATCATATAATCTATCAAACTTTCTGTTGACATGTGGAATAAGCTTATTATTCAAAGTTTTGGAATGTCTTGGCGAGAGACTGAAAAAAAGTGTGGAAGAAACGATAGAGATTAAATGGGAAAAGGATGAGATTATGAATAAATTATAATTCTTTTCAGGAATGTGATTTCTTGTTATATATTCATTTAAAATTTATTCGCTTAAAATCAGATGAAGAATATTAGATTTAATGTTACATGTACTGTTTCAGGACCATATTTACCTCTCATTAAATAAAAATATGTATGTATAAATATTAATTTTATACTTAATGTAATTGAAACTCAGACAAAAAAAAAGATAAATGAACGCATATATTTAGTTCAGGTAAGTTATTCAAATTATATAATCATACTTTTTTCTATATAAGTATGTATGTAGGTTGGTAGATATATACCCTACGTAGGTAGGCATAGAGTTGAACTGGGATTGGATAATAGAAAGAGATAACTCATTCTAGGCTAGTTTAAATGTATAGTATACCTCATCGACCACAATAGCTTGATAGGGGAGGTAAGCCAATCTCTAAGCAGACTGTGGCCAGTTCTTTTCAACTATAAGAGATTTATAAACTGCAGGAAAGGTCAACAATCTAATACTCCCTGTATCGAGGTTGCATGGTTTTGCAAGTCCTACCTCATATGTCTATCATTTCTTGCATTAGGTATAAAAGAGCGTACAGGTAAAGCATGACATTCCGTATGACTCCCAGAAACCCATCTATTCCACATTCACATGATATGGTGGGATTTCAATTGTGGAGTTGTCAATACCACGAAATAACTGTCTTTCTTTTCGGTAGACAATCTTTCCTCTTTGAAAATCCGACAGTTGGCGATAAACATTTATTTTTCGTATTGAAGTCATAACAAGGTGTTTTGAGAAATCTTTGATCTTACAAAGCATTTTTTTAATGAATCTCTATTCTTCACACTTTTTATTTATGCTGATCTTCAGATTTTATCTCTCTTGCATCATCCAAATGCACTGAAATGATAATAACTTAGACGTAAAAACTTGTTCTTCTTTTATGTGGTTTTGATTTGACGTTCTCAAAACCATTTCTTCCTGGTGTTTCAATTTTAATGGCCCGCACTATGCATGTGGTTACTTATATATGTATGTAAACTCAAAGTGATATTGGTATTTTGTGGATTCTTATTAATAATCTGTAATTTTGATTAAACATTTTGCCTATAACTAATTTAAATACATGAAATTAATTTTGTTTCACCAAAAAATGTAAACACTAAAATAAAAATGAATTCCTCAGTTTCATATTTCTTATAATATTTTACATGATAGAAGTTAAATAATTCAGTAAATTCCTTTTTATTAATATAAAAGATGAAAAAAAATTGTTTTTTGAAAAAGGCTTGCAACATATATTAGTATAGGAAATTAGACCCTACCTGTGAAGTTACCCTTCTGTTATTGATATTAATGAAATAAATAATGAGCGAATCAGAATTTGTATAAACTTTTATGTAATTATACTCTCATAGTATAAAGCACACATATTTCCATTAAAATTGTTTTCATAATTTTAAATATTTTCCTAGAGAGGTTGGTTTTATTTTCGAGATATATATTTTCAAAAATATATTCGAAAATATCATTACAGTAAGACCCCGCTTAACGCGGGGGATACGTTCCATCAAAGTAGAGCGTAATGCGAAACAGCGCTAAGTGAGGCTATCTTTACATGTAAATATTGGGGTTAGGGGAAGATGGCTAGGAAATTGGTTGGGTATTAAATTTAAAAAGTATGTTTTTTTAATAAAAATAAAACCAAACATTTATTTCTTAAAGCCCAAATTAATACCGCATTATTATTTCATGCAAAAATAAAAACAAAATATAAATAACAAAACGAATATTCTTAAAAAAAAACAAATAAAATTCTAAGTCAGTCATATTTAGTTAGCCTTCAGCGTTTTCAGTGTTCTGCCTTTTTGTGACAAAAGCATCTAATGTTGTTTGTCTTTTTCTTTTGCGTTGTTCTCTTAAAAGTTCTTCATAAATGGATAGAGCATCTCTAACACCAGGCCTTACTTTTGAGCTCCTGTCAAAATTCAGATCATTTTCAATGAATTGATCCATTATTTCAGTTATGGTATACAAACTCCCTTTTACAAAAGCCATAGAAAGTTCTCTTTGCTCTTCTTCTGAATCACTGCTGTCAACATTTTTGTTTTCTTCTTGTTCAGTTAATTCCTTGAGCTCATCATTAGAAAGACTAGCCGCTGCTTCTTGAATTATTTCTTCGACATTTTCCACATTTACCCCTTCAAAACCGGTTTGCTTCGTTAATTTCACTATCTCTTCCACTATTTCATCCACATCGACAGAGTGTCCAACGTCATCGCTCTTACATAAATCCGGCCAAATTTTCTTCCATACTCCTTTCAAAGATCTTTCTGTTACCTCATTCCAAGAAAGGCCTATGTTTTCTAAAGCCTCCACGATGTTGCAGTTTTTCCAAAATTCTCTTATGGACTGGTTCTCTTCTCCGTCTGTTTTTTCAAACATTTGCTTAAAGGTTCGCCGCAAGTAATAAACCTTAAAATTTGATATAACGCCTTGGTCCATTGGTTGAATTAAGACAGTTGTGATAGGTGTCAAGAAAACCACTTCGACTGGAATGCATGTTGTTAAGTCTGATAAATTTGTTGGGTGGCTTGGAGCATTATCAATTAACAGAAGTGCTTTTTGTTCAAGTTTTTTAATTTCGCAATAACGTTTAACAGACGGGCAGAAATGTTCAGTGAACCGATGCTGGAAAATTTTCGCAGTTATCCATGATTTTTTATTAGACTCCCAAATTACAGGTAAAGTTGATTTAGATATGCCTTTCAACGCTCTTGGGTTTTTGGAATGGTAAATTAGTAATGGTTTTAATTTAAAATCTCCGCTTGCGTTATCACCTAGTAGAAGGGTTAAGCGATCTTTTGCAGCTTTAAATTCTGGTGCCCGTTTCTCTTCACGGGATAGAAATGTTCGTTTCGGCATTCTTTTATCTGTATCTTTATGTTGTGAAGGTTATTTCGATGTTTAAATCTATTAAACCCTCCTCGACAGCAACGAAAGTTTCACTTGTGTCAATTGTCTCAGCCTGAATATAATTAAAAATTCTTCTAGCTTTTTCCATTATGATAGATTGGCTTAATGGCATATTGCGGTCAATTTCGTCGTCAATCCATATAGACAGTTGTTTTTCCATTTCCTTTATGATATTATTTCTATAATGGGTAATTCTAGTTGCAAAGCTTGACGTAGTTGTAGTTGCCGATGACAGTATTTTTTCTTTATTCTTCATGATTGTCCTTATTGTTGAAGTTGGCAAATTCAATGAAGCACTAATTAGAGTTTGACGTTCACCAGAATCTAATCTTCTAATCACTTCCATTTAAGTTTTGAGTGAAATGCTTTTTCTGGTTGCTTTCTTTTCTTTTTCATTATCACCCATAGTAAAAACTAAAGATCAAAATATTTGACACTGTAATATAGTATTAAATATGTAAATTAATACCTACTTACAATAATGTCAACAAATGTTTCCAATAATAAAAATATATCTGTACAATACCGCACCAATCAAGAAACATAAGTACACTCTTTCGGATATATATTTGAAACCTATCGCTGCATAATGTTACGGGAAATCCCCGTATGCTGCGAGCGATTTCATGGAATCCCCGGGTTGAAATAAAAGAGCGCTAAACCGAAACAGAGCTAAACGAAACAGCGTTAAGCGGGGTCTTACTGTATATTGCTTTTTTCAAATGGTAAATTTTTCTAGAAATGAATGAACTCGAAAGTAAGAGTGCTGTAAAACACATGGGATAAATAAGACTGCAACATATTAATGTGTGTGGAAGAATTTTGTCTTAATTCTCTACTACATGTTAATCTTGTTGGCATATGATAAATTAACCATCACAATTTTCTTAAATGTTCTAGTGATTGCATTTATATTGCTTTTATCAAGATAAGAAATATCGGTAACATAAATTTCGGTAACAATTTTGTAGTAAATTGAAAAGTTGTGCTCACAAAAAGAATCGGATTTATATGTTTAAAAGTATATTTAAGCATTTTTATATTGTAATGGTGAAAATGTAGGATAAATATGAATGTAAAATTAACACTGTACAAATTATTTGCACATAAGCCGCACAATTACTTATGGAAGTATCAAAATAAAGGTGTCTGAAATAACATTTTCCTAGAGAAAAGAAACTCTGAAAAAAGCGTACATTTTACCTGATGTGTAGTATCATTTGCATTAGTACAGTCACTAATGGAATTAATAAAACACAATTTTGTTATTCGGAAATTCTAAGAAATTTTCGAATAACAAAATTATGTTTTAAAGTAAATTTAATGAGTACTTGCAATGAAGTAAATTTAATATTAAATTGACTTTTCCCGAAGTACCATTTAAATATTTTTTTAGCAAACGAAAGAGAAACAGCAGTTATCTGCATTCATTTGTGTGTACTTAATGTGATGTGTCACATGTAAAAGTAATATTTTATAATACACTCGCATATATTGATATTACACTAATTCATTTGTTTCATCAACAGAGACATATGTATGTAAAATTGAATTAGTTTGGCCATTGATATTTTTAAAACTTGTATAACCAAAATGAGAGATACTTCAATATATTATCTTATACACTCTGGAAAAAGACAAATTTTGGTAGTATGAAGCTTTTTTGGTATAGTATGAAGCCTTTTTTGAGAACCTATTTAACTATTAAAAATGATAGCTTTTTAATCTCTATTTTCTCAACTTTCCCTACTTACTATTAAGAGTACTGAATTTATGATTATCCTTGTTTGTCACTAATGTTGGATAGAAAAATTACAATGTATTTATCTCTATCAAAAGATATCCAAAAGGAGGTGCTTAAAACTTTTTGTGAGTTTATATGTTAATATATTAGTTTATGTATGAGCTTGAAAGAATTAAGTAAGATGATCCAAAAAACAAAATATCTTTCCTAACGTTGAGATCTTTAAAAACTAATAATGAAGGTCATTCAAGCAAGTAAGTACTTTAACAATAACTATGAAATCTAACTTTATACATAAATATATATATATATATATATATATATATATATATATATAATGCTGTAAAATTGTCTGAACCATTTGAAATGCAACATTCTTTCGCCTTCTCAGAATCACTGTAATTAAATAACAATCAAACGTTATTTAGACCATAGACCATTAATTTCCTAAAACTGAATTTCTACTTCAAAATCAGTTGTGAATCATTAAATTAAATTATATTTAGAGTTAATATATTTATTAATATCACCTTATGATGACCGTCAATCACTTTATGTCTCAATAAATCATGTAAATATTCCTTTTAATATCTTAAACGATTTTTTAACAAAAGAACTTGAAATTTAATAATGATTAGTTTAACTCTCACAGAATTATTTCCATTAAATTATGCTTTGATTTACAAACTATTACAAATATTTTGGTAAGAATCTTTTCACGTGAAATTTTCTGATAGTATGTATTTTGCTTTTATTGTGTTAGGAAAAGTTGCAAATCACCATGATTTCCTTAAAGTTTTGAAATAAATGTGAATTTATAGAAACGTTTAAAATAGGTTGTTTTATTGTAAATTAATTTTATGTTCAAAACATGTTTTTTAGAAAACAAAGAATAAAAATTTACACACTTTCAAGTTATTATAATAATATTTAAGAGAACAATTTGTAAATATAAGCCCGTCGTAAAATTGACAGAGATATAAGACATAAAATTTATTTTAATAACTGTATAAAGATCGTTAATATACGATATATTTATATTATAATTTTCTTCCTGTATCTTTAATCTTCTTAACTAATAGTATCTGAAATGAGTTAAATATACGATGAATATTGATTCTTATTATGTTTTATTGTCAGTATTTGACTTCGCGCACGAAACAAAACTGATTTTTCTCTGTATATTTAAGGTAATCAGCTCAATTTTATTGAATGATAAATTTATATATCCTACAATATTCCATTAATTATAAAATAAATTTATTCACAAAATTTATTCATTCTAAATAAATAATTTTGTAAATTTTAAAAAGATGTTATTCTGATTACTTCAGGGGAAAATAAAATGGAATTTTAATCTCTCATAAAATCGAATTTAAATTTAAGATACAAAATTTTTAATTATTTCCTTAAATTATATATCTTTATATCTTAAACAATTTTAAAAGTAAATAAGCCAGTGTTTTTATTATTGAATGGGAGTGGGAAGTATTTTACAAAGTGTCACTGAAGGAAATGACTTAGTTTTTAAAGAGACAAAATTTTAACCATCATGGCTGCAGTTTCAATTCTTTTTCAAGTGATAATACCCAAACATATATGACTAACGGCTGAGTTAATGCAGGTTGCTTTTTCTTTTTACACATTCTACGTAATCTATTACCGTTATATGTAATTTCCGTTTCGAAAGAATGAGAAATGTTTTTTTTTATCTTTTGGACAATAGATGTATATTACACACACACACACACACACACACACACACACACACACACATATATATATATATATATATATATATATATATATATATATATATATA
>JAPDSC010038969.1:48651-68686 GCA_026290005.1 Latrodectus geometricus
ATATATATATATATATATATATATATATATATATATATATATATATAAATTAAAACTTTTATAAAACATTAATATTATGTACTATTGAAATATTAAAATATATACATAGCATTTTATATACAATGCGTTTGAGTAGATTACAAAAAACAAGCAAACGCATACAAAATTATGAATCTGTATTTAAAGCTGAAAAGAAATTATAAGAATAATTTAAAAAAGAAGTTTCTCAAACATTTTTATAAAATTAAAAAAGCATGACAAAAATAAAAACAAAATATATAACTGACAATAAGAAAAACTAAAACAATTCAAGAATATATTCATTTCTCCAATCACAAGCACGATTCACAAATTCTGAAATATCACAATTTGAAACTGATTTCAAAATAAAACAAATTAATTTTTTTTTAAATTATACAATGTTCTTATTCAATAATATATTTTCTGAGTATTAAAATTTTTATCTCATGTGCTTTAAAGTTATAGAAGTTCTAAATGTGCTTCCCAAATATGTATTGGAATAAAGTAGCAAAAGGATATTCATATTTGTAAAATACATCAATGTTTATTGAACGAAAGTGGTATTAAATAACTGCACAATGAACAGATATTTGATAATTTGTACAAATTGTGTTTTTTTGAATAAATTAATTATAAAAACTAACTTTCTTATAAAACTAAGTTTTTTATATTTCTAATCTAACTTTTTTATATTTCTTAAATTCACCATAATAGAAAAAAAATTGGAACGTAAAATTCAAAAGCACAGATTTTAATAATATTTTACACTACAAAATTGTTAACAGTTAAATTTAGACTAATTAAGTAATGCTAAGTTAACAAGCATAACTGTAATTTACTATTCAATAATTCATAATAAAAGCATGAAGCTAATTTTATTTTAGCAACTGTTCGATGAATGCCAGTCTTCCTTTTCTTTCATCAAAGTGATTATAATTTTTATTTTCATTTTTCGAACATCTGTTTGTAGTTGAACTTAATATCATCATTTGCACAAAGAATCGCATTTGGTTAGGTAAGTATATTCTCAGGATTACGAATTATCAAATTCAATAAAATTTAAAAGCAATTGATTTTAAGAGTTGAATCTTAGAAACATTAATTCAATCAATCTTCAGTGTAAATTATACATTTTGAAGAATTTTCAAGATAGTAAAAGAATTTTATGTATGCATTTCCCATTGATACATGAAATTGAAAGTTAATATGCTCGATATCGCTTTTAAATAGTACATGAATATGTTCCAATATTTAAAATAAGATTTCTATAAATAATAACCATTTTATCTGTATTAATTGTTTGAAAAATGGTTTTACGTTAATATTTACTTGTAAAGTATAAAACAAACTGAACTGAATATTTGTTAGAATTTGTTATTTTATAGAATTATTATTAGAGAATATTAGTGTTATTTTGGGCATTGTTTTTAAAAATTATTCCCCTGCTTCAAAAAAGTTATTATCTAATATTGCACTATTGAAAAATATTTATAAAAACGTGTTGCATTAATTAATCACTTAATTCAATTCAGCAATTATTTAATAAAATTGTAGAGTTTTAAATAGTCTTATTTCATGTTTTCAATAGTCAAGCAATTAGGAGTATCTATCCCAAACTCAAGGCTCCTCTTTTTTAATTTGCTTCATTATGAAAAAAGTGATTTTATGTTAACAATGCCATAATAATTCATTTTTTTTTCAGACATAATCTCCCAGTCCACTACCTATATTCACTGCTGTACTTACAAAAATAAGTTATATATTTTTCAGTTGACAAAACCAAAACCTTCTTTTAATGAATTGACTTCAAATAGCTGTTTGGAACGCTGATACTAATATGTGTGGGTATATTTAAGAAATCATTGGCTAAGAAATCAGTACGCACATTCATAAACCCTATTATGATAAATTCAAATACGTTTTTTCTGTAGTTAAAAATAAATTGTGTGTCTGATATTAACTGAAGAATTTCATATGAAAGCAATTATAAATAATATTAAATCATTTCATATATTTTGCTTGCATGAATTCGAAAAAGAAACGATATGAATAAGGCGTCTATGAACAGATAATCATTTAACTTTTAATTAAAATGTAAGAAAAATATCAGGAAAAAGATGGAGATAAATTATTCTTTTCATTAAAAAGATAAATGAATGAATTATTACGATAAAATTTAAATTGTGTATTTATTTCAAGTGGTAATTTTATTGTAAACCATTCAATTAAATCACTTGAGAGCAGTTAAATCACTAAATGGCAAAAAGATTCTTTAAGCGAAGTTATTTTACACAATTCCAGAACAAAATTAGGAGTCACCTTATTTTCTCGCATATGGATTGCATACAAAAATATTCATATATTATAATGTAAATATTAACAAAAATGAATTTCAATTAATTTGCATAATTTATCGCATCAAGCAAGTACCTATAAAACAGAATATTGGAAGTAATTAATATCGTTCTTTAATCATACATAATTAAGTATTTCATATTATTATTGTTATTAAATTGTTATATTGTTAAATTATAATAATATAAAACTATTTAGCTGTTACTCATAGGAAACATTTTTACAGCGTTTATGCAATTTAGATTCTTAAGGAAATGATATTTAAATTTTATTCATAAATAATACAAAATCTTCTCTTATTTAGAAGTACATACGAAAGTTTTTTCTTAAAAACTTTAATTTTCTTATTACGAAACTGCACAACCTTATAATGAAACTGGTTTTCAAATGTAAAATATTAATTTTTTTAATTGACATTCTATTCATAGGGAAGCACTTACTTCACTATTCCGAGAATAAACCATTCATGCAAGAATTACAGCATAATTTTATGGTGATGAAAAATTCAGAAAAAATCATTAAATACGCTTTCTACTGTATGAATTTTAAGCTTTCAAAGAATTTAGCTGAGAACAGCGTAATTTAGAAACGTTTAGCTCCTGAATAAAACATGAGGCATTTCCTTAACTCTTTTATTACTGTTAAGGAATACTAATTACTTTGCTGTTGTTTTCCATATTTTTACACAGAACCATAATATTTAATTTTTGCAAAATAGCAAAATCTAAAGAATACAATTTGCAAGTGCCATCAACAAACGATTTATTTATTTAAACAAATCATTGTAATGTATAAATAAATAATTTAGTTAATGGATAATTTTGTATTTATAAAAATTTAAAAATTTTCTATTATGGTTCCAAGAAGTAATTATATATATATATATATATATATATATATATATATATATATATATATTATAAAGTTAATTGTAATATTTTAATTTTTGAGAAAAACTTTTCTACCTTCTCAATACACAGAGGAAAGAGAGTCATTTTCTGATAATCTGATGTTGTTAACTTTAAGAATTTTTGTTTGCAGTAGAATACAATTTAATTGACTTTTTTAGTCGCCTAAAAATTAAGCGATTAAAAAATTGCATTAATATACGAGTACAATAATTATCACACTTTCCCAAAACTAATTTGCTTTTGTGAGTTTTAAGAAATTAATTGTTTTCAATCTATTAAATATGATTTCATGCTTTTTGTATTAATATATTTGCTTTTAAATACAACAAACGAATAAAAATACATTGTGTGAATCCTTTCAACACTTATACTCTTCATTTGTATGTTTCTAAAATAATATTTCTTTGTCAAAAGTGGTCTTTCTACGGCTTTTTGGACTAGGGGTGACCTCTCAACAGCATCTTCCACTCCCGTTTCTCAAGGGATTGTCGGAAGCTGAAGAGCAAGCAGCTTCAACTCTCTGGAGCCCCCCCCCCCTGTCATCCTCCAAGGAAGGCGCATGCGCACAAAGATGGAACGAACTCAGTCGCTACAGTTTTCGACAATCAGAGGGAGAAATTTCTATCTCAAAAGGATGCTGCCCGTAGCTTCAGCACGTGCAGGTAGCAATGTACCGCCACTTCATACTCAGAAAGTTGTCGATACTTTTTTTCCTTATTTTCAGGTAAGTTTATCAGTATTTCATTTTAATTCTTTGTAATTATGAGGATATAAAACTTTGAATTTTCTACGAATGAGAAATTTTAATTTGCTGCATATTTTCATCAGAAACTGTCAGTCAATGGAAAATCCTGCACAGCTGGATAATGTGACAGATATACTTAAAACAATATTAGAAGGCTATGATATACGACTTAGGCCGAATTTTGGAGGTAAGATATAAATTGTTTGTATATAACATCATTGAAATATTTGAGAAAAATTTTACCCTGCAAATAATACCATTCCCTTATTTATCTTTGTGCAACATATCTGATGTTTATTGTGAAAATTTGTTTCAAAATAAGCAAAGTTTACTGACATATTTCTTTTAATGGTATTAAATGCATAATTTGTCAGCAAATATTATTTTACATATGATAACCACTATTGTTCATATCGTCATCAGAAATTATCGTTTCCTTTTCCATTAGATAATTTTTATCTGTTAATAAATAAATTTTGAAATAAATAATTAAAATAATTCAGTTTTTTAAAAATTGTAAGAGCCAATTTTATTTTTATACGCGTACTAAAATTTCAATCGTTTTTCCAAGTCCAGAATTTTTTGAAATTACTATATTGATCTTTTATTAAATATTTAAATAGTGTAATAGTAAACAGCTGTATCTATTATTGACTTTAAAACGTAGCGTGATAAGCATTTTAACTAAAGACGTTATTTATTTGGAGAAAAATATTTCTTCTCGTTATAACAAAGAGACTATAGACAAAGTCATATACTTTTGCATGCACATATCAATGTTCTGTTAATAGTCTATAAGTATATTTATATTTAAATATGTAATGCCTAGTTACAAATATATATATATTTAAAAATATTTATTTATGTAAATCAAAAATTCTTAATGTATTTATTTAATAAATAACTAAGTAATCCTTAGATAGATTACAGCAGAATTTCCACAAAACCCTCGTTTTTTTATTAATGTATCATTACCAAAATATTATATTGCAAAGTTTATTTAGAATTTATGTTTATTGTCAATAAGCTTAGAAGATTATCTTTGATTTGTTTAAGATAGAAGAAAGTGTATCTGAAAATTACGGGTTTATAGTAAAAGCATAAAGTATACTAATCATTAAAATGAAATAAAAACAATACAGACATTTGAAATTGCATCATGAAATATACCATATTATTTAGATATAAAAAAAAAAATTATAAAGCACCATTAAAATTTTGTATTTTAAGCCTACCAAAATTATTACATTTTTAAAAAACCTATTTTATATTGTATACAGTTAATAAAGTGACTCCTTGTATTCACATAGATACTGCAGTATATCTTTTCTAAACATTAATGAAAAATAAATTTTGTTAAGAATATATATCCTTTTTAATGTTCATTTAATATAAACAAACAAGTTTAGCAATTTTATGAACTTCTAAACTTTGAAGGAAAATTTTAAGAAAAATAAACATGCCTGGTTTAATTTACTCCAATTATTTTGCAAAGAGAAGTTCTCTATGATATAAATTTATAATTTTAACTGTCTCAATTATAGATTAAAATATTGTTTAATATTTAGTTATAATTTTGAAATATACAAAATATATATTATTATTTTAATCATGTTTCAAAATTATTATTTTAGCTTTACTAAATAAATAGTAAGAACTTTAAGTATATAATGTAAAACTGCTTCTAAAAAAATTTGTTCTCTACTGTTATTTAGTACATTTACTTTTATTTCTTTTATTTATTTTCATTTTATTTTAAGAGCATTAAAAATCATTTATGAAGATAATATATTTTCAACTGTTTGAAAGCAGGAAAAAGGTTTGGAATTTTATTTTAACTTGCATTTTATTTTACTTAAAAACACTTTAGTTTTACGAAAAAGCAAGAAGTATTCATATAATGAAAAGTTCTTTTTGTACACATATCCTAAATTTCCATTTTAAGAATTTATATCAATGGAAGACAATTTCTGTAAAGTAGGAGATTCATTAGTGCTCCTAATTTTATGTTGAAGGTATTTAGTTTCCGCCTTTATTTTGTACTCTTTTAGGTTTGAATTTTGTTTACATAATAGTAAAATAAGTATAAAACTGACTAAATAAGTAGCAATATTAAAAAAAAAACTTAATGTCATTTTAGTTAGTAATACAAAATTTAATTACCAAATTCTCTTTTTTGAATTTTTTTAGAAATATTAATTATTTGACTTCATAAAATTAACTATATAAGTTATAATCTACCAAAATAATAATCATTAATTTCCTTCTTTAATTTTATAATTAAAACAGTTTAACACAGAATTACACAAAAAACATTTGTTTAATTTATGTTAACATTGACAATACAATATAAAAACACAGAATTATACAAACAACAAATAATTGTTTACTTATTATCTGATAATTCCTTAAAAAATAAATTAATTATATTTGTGCATATGTTTTTGAGCATAATTTTGTTTTATAAAATAATGTAGAAATTATTGGAATTCTCATACATATTAATGATGTATTAAAACTCTTTCATGAAATTTAATATTGGTTTAACTTTTTTGTTTTATATACCATGCCTTTATCTCACTAAAATTTATTTAATTAAAAAATAAATTTTTTAAGCAATATTTTGTAAAATGGTATATGAAATATTAACTATTATTAACAAATTTATTTTAGAATTATTTTAAATATGATTTTTTGAAAAATTTCCTTATCAAATTTTATATAAATATTTAATTATGTGTCAAATCGTAAGACTTTATTACTAAACACGTTTTAAAAATATTATTTGAATTTTAGAATAACTATTGAAAACTGTTGTTTAAATTATCTACCTGTAAAATGGAGTTAAAATATTATATGGGCATTCTGTACATTTTGATTCGTGAACTTTTTTTTCTGTCACTTATAAAATGTTTACTTTCAATCTGTTAAAGAATATCTTTCATGTACACTATTTTGTACTTGTACTGTTTCAAGTACATGTATATTATTTTTCGACATATTTAATATTAAGTATGTCAAAAAATTGTGCACAATAGAAAATTTGCTTTCCCCCGCAATTATAATTTCGATAAATATGGAAATCTCTCTCAAAATGCATTATTTGGAACCGAGACAAACATTCCCTTAAATAGTGAAAATAGGTCTGTATAAGTAACATTGCAAATGTAACAAAATATTTTCAGACTGACATGCACATTATAAAAACCATTAACAAGCTGTTGCAAAAAATGAAATAACTTATATTACTGCATATTTATTACATATGTTTAGTAAAATCGATTTACTAATTTACGTAAGTTTAATAACCTCTGAAATTTATTTATTATATTTCAGTTTTTTAACCCGATATTTAGAAAAGATGAACAAAAATATGCTAAAATATAAATATCCTGAAAATCTGCTGATTAAAATGTATTTTATAGTTATTTAATATATTTTATTGTAGGAAAATACAAATTTTAATAACAAATAAAAAACTATTTTCCCTAAAATTCATATTCATTCTGTTTTAAAACACAAATAAAAATACAATTAATCATTGTCGTTGATGCATAATGAAAAAAATATTGAGACTTTAGGTATACAGATATTGATTAAAAAGTTTACTGATTTTAGTGACTAAACTATTTTAATTTAGTCAAAATATATTATATCATTTTTTTAATTTTTAAAATAACAATTCTTTTTATGTGAGAACTATTATTCTTAGTCAATTTTCTTGCCATAAAATTTAGAACTAAACATTTATATACTGATTGCACCAATTCAATTTTGCTTTCTAAAGTTCATGAAAATTAAAAATAAATTAAGGTTAAAATATGATGACTTTTAACATATGACATTTAATACGTGATACGTACCTGTACAACGTCAGTCAAAAAAATAAATAATCATTTATTCTAATGAATCAACTAGAAAACTGTAAAGTAAGATGTAAAGAGAGAATAGCAAATGCAAACAATCCTGAGAAATAATTTGTTAACATTGAAAAAAGTTGCAATTTTTTCTTTTAAGTACGAGGCAACTCAGAATAAAATAAAGAACATTAACTATACATAATTTTACATTCACCAGTGCAAAATATTTTCTTTTGATCATGAGTGGACATTATAAAGTTTAAGAAAAAAATAAAGTTAACTTGCTTCAAAATTAAATACGTTAGGGAAGAACTCTGGGAAACGGAAGAGCGACAATCAATAAATATAACCAGACAAATTCAGCATCACATTATTTTTCTTTCAAAACTTCGGTGCTCTTTTATCAAGAAGAAAACAAAGTGAGAGATTTTTTTGTTTGTAATCTCTTTTTTTAATCACGTTGAAAACAGTTTTATTCAGTTAATTAATCACTGATTAGCAATAATATAATTCTTATCTAAATGATAGACTTCATAAATAAGGAGGTATTCAATACATGAATAAGTAAGTTTTTAATATAACTATATTAAAAGAAACATTTAAGCCAAATTGATATATAAGAAAAAATATTAACTTTATTTTTAGAATTCAATAGGTTTAAGATATTTAAAAACGAGTATTAGTTATACGAATTAAATATATCATAAATTCAATATATATTATTGTATATTTGAAATGTATATAATATTGTACATTTATTGTATAATATTATATATATTTAAAATATATAAATGTATATAAGTTTAATATAATTTATGGTGTAATGAGTATGACTACAAATAATATTTCTTGATAATTTAATACAACTCATGTTAAATCTAAATTACTTTTACGATTTATTCAAAAGTTTCTTACACAATTTATAAAAGAAAAATTTGTAATATACCTATAATTTTTAACAGCTTGTTAAAATAAACCAAAATTTCTTTGTTATACATTAAACTTTTCAAATGATTTTGTTATAATTCTGATATAATTTGGTTGCGTGTTTTCTCGCTTTGTATGACTTATATATCTGCTTGATCTGCTTGCAATGTGTGAAACAAGTAATTTTGAAACATATATTTAAAAATGTTTTCTTTTATGATAAAGGAAAATCCTTTTGAAAGTTTCAACCAATCTAAATTAAAATTTGTGAAACCTTATTTTCCATTCCAGATTTTCTAGAAGAAAATGCTAATGAAAAAACTTAAATATTTATATTATTATTATTCTCTTTCAAATTTTGCATATATTTTACTTTCTTTATACTTATTTCAAGTTAATTAAAAAAAATTTAAAAATTATGTTTTAATTATAAAAAACTTTCATTTTAATAAGTAATTTATTTGCTTTTTTTTATGCTATTATACACTCTTTTAAGAATATTCATATAATTTAATGAGGTAATTTAAAAAAATCTAAAACAATAAGAGTAATAAACATATTTAATCTTACTATGTGAGAATAGTTTTGAATATTCTAATCATATGATGAGACGAATATTTCATTCAATAATGATGAATGAATATATAACTATAATTTAATTGCTTGAAAGTTAAATCAGTTTTATAGAGGTTTTGTGAGAAAGTTTGATTGTTAACAGTTTCTACTATTAAATGCTAATGTTTATTGAAGGCAGAATATTTGTAATTAATTAATTTTTAATTGAAATTTATTTAGGGAAAGAAAACTGAGTATGGTATCATGCTCTCATGCGTTTAAAAATATATACTATATCTAAGTTATGTATTATGCTAAATGTTTATGATTCAAGAACATTTTAATTTTTATTTAAATACAAATGTTTTTATTTCAGTATTTTGTGTGAAGTTAATATTTTAATTCAAATTTTGGGAATAATTATATTTTTTACTGACTTCCGAAATCTTAATACGCATCAATTCTATATTAAAAAAAGTCATATATAAAGCTTAAATTATGTTTATTCTCTGCAAGATTATAATTTATAACAATTAATATGTAAAACTTTTGACAGGTTCTAATTAAAAAAAAATTCATTTCATTACGGATTATTATTTGGGAATTTCGTTGATGTAAAAACAACAGAGAAATATATTCTTTATATCATTTATTTAAGGTGATAGTTACATAAAAAATTATACTATCGAACATTTCTTGTAATTTTGTTTCTAAGAAACCAATTTCATATTTTTAAAAAGTGTAATAAGTATTAAAAATAATTAGCACACATGTATACAAAAAGTTACAGGTATTAAATAATAAACAAACATAAAAAGGCCCTGTATAATATTTTTAGTAAATTTTTTCACGAGAAAAGTAGCGCCTAATTTCTTTTATAAATGTAGCAACTATTAAAAATAATGTAACACTTACCCATGTGTTCAAAAGTTTACAGATGCTAAATAATCAGTAAACATAAAAAATAATTTTGAACATTTCTAATAAACTTTTCTTAAGAAAAGTAGCTCATAATTTCTTTCATAAATGTAACAAGCATTAAAAGACAGTGCTCACACTTGTGTATAAAGTTTACAGATATTAGATCTTTAAACATTTCATGGGAAACGTCAGCGAATCTATTTTTTGTCGTGACATAAATTTGTAGTGTATAATCAGTAACATAGGTTAACTTGTATTAACATTTATCTATTTATTGTAAAAAATTGTATGTATTTACTTTTAGTAATTTTTTTTTATAAAATAGGCATAATATAAATATGAAAACAATTTGGAATAGTTTATGAATATTTTTTGATTGTAATTTATCACATGGAAAAAAGATAAATTCATATGTGTATGTGCAGACTCTTATAAACAATGAATGTTATTAATGTATGAATTCTAATTTAATGTACTTTATTCAAGGCAAATACAATACGAACATATATTATTTGACTATTTTTCTACGGAACGATTGTAAAATTCTCTGTAGAGGATGATTATGAGAAATATATCCCTAGAGTAAAGTAAAGTATTACAAGGACTTTTAATAACTACTTCATATTAATAAATAATGAATAAATAATGATTTCCTCTTTAATCACGTAATAGAAAGTTTAAAATGATCATGATATATATTTAATGTTTACTTAGGTGGAACTTCCTCTAATTTGATACCTTCGTAATTAATTTTATTGTTTCATGCATCTCAAAGGTCATTAAGAGCTGTAGCGGAGAATTAATGTCATATTATTTACTGTTGGCTTGTAAATTAATACTTTATTAGTTATTTTGTATTTGATTAAGCTTAAGACAATGTTTCCCACAATATACATATTTTTAAAGAGAGGAAACTTTATGCATCTAAAAATCAAACATGTACACTTTACAGATTTATGTATGTAGAGTAAAAACATTTTTTAAATGAAAATGTTGTCTTACTAGGTGAAATATAGCATTTATATTTTTCCAAGTATTTTTATTCATATAATACTAAATTTACTTAGAAATATTGATATTACATATAGAAATAATAAAAGAAATCCAAATAATTAACCAAAATCCAAATAATTAACCTCTTTCACTTACGTTTAAATATTTTTACTAGTAAAATATTCAGACACATTAATTTGCTATGGACTTTAATAATATATAAAATTCTATTTTTTTAATGAATGATAATTGTGATTTCTCACTTCTTTTTTTGTGCTTAACCGTTACAAAGAAAATAGCATTAATCTTTAACCATTAATAATATTGAAACAAGTAAATAATTAGCCATTGTCTTGACTATTTAAACTCTGGTGAAATATTTTAAAACTAGAAACAAATATTTAAAGTCAGACATCATTTCTTCCTTATTTGTAACAATTATTTTTTTACTATTAATGAATTTTATTATTATTTATATCAGGAAAGTGCTCATTATTTTACTTTATAGCTCTTATTTATTTTTGTGTTTATCTTAATGGTTTTTTATTCACTTAAAACTTAGAATAACTGAAAAGATTTATGAAAAATATAAATTATTGTGGAATATAACAAAAAAATTCCATTAAGAAAATTTTATTATTTAAACTTTTCATGAAATATATTAATCAAAAAAATTATCTCAAGTAATTTATAGGTTATTTTAAGTTGCTAATAAAAATAATACAATTAATGTTATAAACTCTGCTTTTTTAATTTTATATGTTTTTTCATAATATATCTGGAAAAAGTTTCATTAATATTGTTATAATTTAGCATTAATTTCTTAAAATTTGTACGTGAATTTCTTTACATGACTTGCATTTATTTTTAAATGTTCGGTATTTGTTTTCAAGTTCCTACTTAGTTCTTTAAAATCTCTTTATCATGATGATTTAATAAACTATTCTGAACAGTATAGAATATTTAAATAGTGTATTAAATAGAATGTTTTTTTTTTGTTCCATAAAATACTTTTAGGGTGGTCTTAATTTCTACAGTTTGATTGGGATTATAAAAAGCATGCATAAAATTATTATTTCTATATTATCTAATTAGAATTATTCAATTTAGCAGGATAATAAAGATATTGATTTATTAATATTTAAATATATAACATTTCATTAAAGGATTTCTTTTTCATGTAATCTTTTGACAGGTGCTCCATTATTAATTGGTATGGACATGGTTATAGCTAGTTTTGACAGTATATCCGAAGTAAATATGGTAAGTGCATAAAATGTTTCGTATGTATGAGCATTACAATACATATGTATAACGAACTCTTAATTCTCAGTGTATTTTTCTATAATAAACTAATATTTATTAATATTAAACAATGGTAATAAATACTGTTCGATATGTACATTTAATTTTATAAAATTGTTCATATTTTCTAATAGAACACGAATAATTAAGCTTAGAAACATTGACATTACCCTAATTTTCCTACCATATGCCTAAAGTTAATAGCCTTGGCTTTAATTTATATATTTTAAAAAGTCTAGTCAAATTTCATCCAAACATTCAACTAAATGGTAGTTTACAATGATTATTAAACTTTCAAGATTTTAAATAGATCCATTAATATTATAAGCGACATAATCCATTTTAAAATTTGAAAATTTTAAGACTTTTTACAGATACTTCTGATATTTTTAAGAAAGATCAATCAAATCGTTGCTAATTACTTCCTGTATAGCAGAATGAGTTAATTTGTTCGTGACTTTCAGGTTAATTTTAATTTATCTGCTTTTAAAAAACTCTGCGGATACAAAAGATGTTGACAGTAAGCTCTTGCATGCAATTTTGTCCTAATCAATCAGAAAGTTTCTCCATGTCACAGTTTTTTTTAACTCTATTTCAATTCATTTTTATGCAAAGCATTGGTTCTTTTCAGTGGTTATTTGACATTTAATGTAAACAGTGAACTACATATTTAAAGATAAGAATATATAAAGGACTTTAAATGTTACTATGAGGTGCCAATTTTCACCCTTAATTCAAACTTCAGTAGTTGTTTGGTAATCTTAATACTTAACAACTGAATATAAACACAAAAATTCAACTGAAATAAAGTCATTTTTGCACAGCTTTTATAAATTGTCTGTTTTAAAATTCAGTAAAACTTATTTTTTTGAATTAGTATCATTCTTTCTTTTGAATAAAATCTCGGTAAGTAATTTGAAAGAATTTACTTTTTTTTACATTATTTTTCTTACAAGTTCAAACTGAAATATTTATATGCAAATTCCATTCTGAGCTAATCCCTTCTGATGTTTATTTTATCTGAACTTGCAAATTAGTGAAATTTGTAGCTAAGGTTCACAAAAAATTTAGATTACATTCTTATATTTTAAATTTCTAATATTTTATAATGTCATTTAAAAAGTATTATGGGTAACACTTTTTTAATTTTTACATTATTTGTAACACTTAATATTTTATTATTGCATGAATTTTCTTGCATTTGGGAGACACTGTATTTCGTGCTGTTTTCAAAATCAATTTATATAGAAATATATATAATTCTTTCGTTTCATCAAATTTTGCTAAAGCTTACGTGTTAAACTAACTTTATATCAGTGTTAAAACTCATTTATCTTTTTTTTTTCCCTAACTTGCTTTAAAAAACTATATTTTTTCAAATAAGCACGCTTTTTTAAAAAATGAAAAATAG
Source organism: Latrodectus geometricus (assembly GCA_026290005.1). NCBI lineage: Eukaryota > Metazoa > Arthropoda > Arachnida > Araneae > Theridiidae > Latrodectus > Latrodectus geometricus. The sequence goes on from JAPDSC010038969.1 coordinate 62,656, forward strand.
AACTAAAGCTAATTTATTGATTTTTAATTTTAATTTCTCAAATTGAATCTTGAAAATAAGTCCAATTATATATTTTTCTTAACAGTTTTGTAACCAGTAGCGTTGTAATAAACGGTTATTTGAGTATTTTTTTATTTTTAACTACTTTTACTTTAATATGCTGATTTATTTTATGCACTATATTCAATTTGGTTAAACCTCAAGAGCCTGACACAACGAGCAATTCATAGATACAGCAAAAAACATGATTTTATTTACAATTAACAAATTAAATTCCTGTTATATAAGAATAGTCCATTGTGATTGTGATGCGCAAATTCTTATTTGCCTTTATTTTAGATCATGCTTCAAAAAATAATTTACATTAAAATTTAGATTTGGTTAATGCCTAAAATGTATTAATTTGTTATTTTAATCTCAAAATTCACATTGTTGCAAGAAAGTTAAGGTAAGTACATGTTTAATTTTGATAAAGAAAGTAGTTTTTTTTTTTTTTTTTTAAGATACATTGATTTCTCTAATGATTACCAAATTAAAGCACAATTTTGAAATAGTTTCTAAAATTTTATTCTGTTTCGTAAATTTGTAGTGCGACACATGAATCATCGAAATAAAGCCTATTTTTCCGATTAGTATATATTCTGTGAATAAGTTTAAAAAACAGAAGAAAATCTTAAAGTAAACTATAATTGAAAACTTAATGATAGCAAATAAACAGTACGAAACAAATATTAATTTTATAAAGTGAAACAGTAATTTTTTTTGAGATTTCCTTACACTCTAATTCAAATGGCTATGTATTAAATATTATAAGTTAGATGTGTGATTATAAATCTTACAGAATTCTGCCTCTATATCATAGTAGAAAAGCCTTTTTTGCAAAAGTAAGTTGAAGGAAACATTATATTAATCAGTCGAACACGAGTTATAAAGTTTTAAAAATTACTTTTAATAAAGAGTTATAAATCTCTGATGTTATAGATCATTAAGAAAAGTAACTTTCATAAATTACTGTAATAGGGTAACCAAAATAAAACATTCCGATCAACTGATCCAATTAATATATTTCTATCACATGTGGCCAACTGTCACAAATTAAGTTTAACGCATCGTAAATTATCCATTTCTATTTGAGTGTGCTTGATATCTTGGTATCTGCTTTCAGACGATATTCAAAAATCCTTAACTAGCTTTTATTTACTAAAATATATCAAATTTAATACCAAAGAAGGAGATAAGATCTAGCCCCCATGCAAACATATTAAATTTAGCTTTACAAATTTTGTTAAGTCTGTTTTACCAGTACTTGATTTTAAAAATGCTCCAATGCTCTTTTTAGAATACGAATTATGTTTGCAAATACAATAAGAAGTAAAAGATTTAGCACCGGAATTGAATACTATATTTTTCTTATCGTTATTTAATAATATAAGTATATACATATAAAATTAAATTTTTTTGCCATTTAAATGAGTTATGTTGCTTCCTTACAGTTCTTTTATTTATATGAAATCTGTGCCTATAAAATTATTTTTTTTGTATTTGAAATTTAATAAACTACAAATGTATTGGGTTGTTCGGAAAGTTATTTCGTTTTATATGAAAATGATAAACGTATAGCGAATAAATATTTTATTGAATTGTATATTTTCAATTCTAGTCCAATAACTTTTACCATTTTTCTGGTCGTAGCATGATTTCATACTCATAGAATGGTTGGTTTTCACTAGCAAAAGACTAATTCAGGTGGGAAAAACGAAATGACTTTCCGAACAACCCAATAGCATCATTGGTTCAACACACAGCAGAAAAAGGTTCAGGATAAGAACTATTTCTCTCTTAGTACTCATTTTTGATATTATCAGAATGTTTTGGGATATATAAATAAATTTGAGCGCGTTTTGTAGTTAAGTAATTTTTAAGACTTTTAATAAAAATTTTATAATAGGAGAGCAAATGAACTATTTTTCATAATTCTGCATCATTAGAAAAATTAATACTTGTTTCTATAAATAGTTAAAGTAGTATAGATTGTTAGTACTACCTGAATGTTTCTAATAATGAAATAGAATTGAATGGCATTATAAGAATATTAATTATTGATATAATTTTTTGTAGTTATTAATATAAACTATTTATTAAGATATTTTTTTTTATTTCATAGTTTTGTCTCAATTATTATTGAAAAATTACTTCAAATATTCAGAATTGTAGGCTTTGCATTGTAAAATATGCATTCAGGTAATCATATTTTACATTTACGCCAACAAATAAATAAAAATATATTCTGTGGCTTGATCTCAACAAAATACGAAATTTCAATTTCACGGCTTGATTAAAATATATTATGTAAAGAATCAATTATGCATTAATGTATTAATGTTAATATTTAGTTTTTAAAAATCCAAATTTTCATTTTATATAAAATATTTTAAAGATCTCAGATTTAATGTTAAGCTACCTGAAACAAAAAACTATTTTAAACTCGTAAAAAAGGGTAAATTCATTTGCTAAACTTCTTTTAGCCTGGGATAAATGCATATTTATGGGTAAAATTATATTACATTTTTTCCCGAAAAATTCATCGCTTACTAAGAGAAATGAGTGAAATGTCTTCATTGACAATTTAATTCACTTGACATATTTAAAGTAGAACGAAATTAAAGCAATTTCAAGAAGAAAGCGACATCTGTTGAGAGCTTAATAAAACAAAAACGAGAAAATAAATTTACTGGCCTCTACTAATTGAAGTAACAGAGAATATTTTTGCAGTAAATCTAAAAAATTATTGTATTTCTGGTATTAAATTTTATTATTTAAAGAATAATATACAGATTTTTAAATTATAAATCCTTTTACTCACTGTGATAAGGATTTTCAGACACACTTTTTTATACTGTTATTTAATATTAATATTTATAATATTTTACATTGCGACAAATGCGATAAATATTGACCATCATAACTTAAGTAAAGTTACTTTTTCTACAATTTTTTATCATGAAACAAAATATTTTTAATGCATTGAAATAAAAAAATTAGAATAAAATATGTTTTTCTAAAAATTATTTCAATGTATAATAATCAAAAAAATTTCATGGAAACAATATGAATTTGAATTTACTATTTTTTATTGTAATTTTTTTTCTTATGGGAATAATTTTAAAAAATAAATTTAAGTTGTTTACGTTTAAATTTAAGATATATGTTTATAATAAATGGGGATAATTTTATTAGAACAAATTAAACCTACATTCACTCATAAATGATTTTTTTTATTTTTCAACTACCAGAAAATAATTTCAAAATTAATCTATCATGGTATAATCACATATTAATGTACTCATTTTATAATTTATGCATTTACAAAAATCAAGAACATGTATGTATTTCTAATTAAAAAAAATAAGTTTTATATTAGTGTTATTTATATTTAATTCTAGGATTATACACTGACACTTTATTTGAATCAATTTTGGACGGATGAACGATTAATTTTTAGCAAGGACAATTATGAGCTAACTCTGTCTGGTGATTTTGCCGAGAAGATTTGGGTTCCGGATACTTTTTTTGCTAACGATAAGAATTCTTTTTTACATGAAGTTACAGAGAAAAATAAAATGGTACGCCTACGCTCGAATGGAGAAATTGCGTATGGGATGAGGTATGCATTTATTAGTGAATTATTTAAGAAATTCACAGTAGGAAAGCAATTATTAATTATATTGAATATTTGTTACAATTTAATTTTACTTACGTAAAAAAAAATCATTTTAAAATTACTAATAAGGTAAAAATAATTATATTGTAATAATTTTAGAAAAAATTCTTTGTTTCATATATGAATGAAAATATGGAAATATTTACATAATCTCTTAATAAATAAATGTTATCTTTCTATTTGTTTCAAATGCAGTAATTGCTTGGTTTTCAAAAAAAAAAAATGTTCTACTTTTTCACAAAAATGACAGTATTTTTTTAGTTCAAATATTCATAATTAATTACTATACTCAGTTTAAGCCTTCTTACATTAAAAACATTATGTATAGAAGCAACGAGTGAATGATTTTAATGAAAAAAGGCAAAAACTGTTTGACAACGATATATTTTGATTTCTACTATTATTTAAGAAGAAGGTCACTCTTCTTCTTAAATAATAGTAAAAACCAATGTAAAATAAAATTAAAAAAATATAAGAAATTAATCTTTAAAACATCTCACGTAAAACATTAGGAACTCTTCTTTGTATATATATATATAACAAAAATATTAACAATAGTTATGATATGTTATAAACTCCATAGTATTTTTCTAAATAACAAAGTTTAAATAAACTAAAAAGTTAATTTAATCTGGAATTTTTATTAAGAATACTATTTTTAGGAACTTAAAAAGTAAATGAAGAAATCAATTATTTTATATGATTAATAGGTACTAATAATATTACTATTGAAATTTACCAAAGAATTTTAATAGTTATTTCATTACACTTATGTACATTAGCTTCAATTGCAACAACAAATTATACAAAACAACTGTAATGGAATTTAAAGCTTCTGTGCTCATGAAATTTTTCGAATTATCTATTGTATTGCTCACTACCAATTTTAATGGGAATTTACTTCAATTGTTTCTTAAATTAAATAAATATGCTCTAAATATTGAATGTGCTTTAATTTAAATATGCTTGTATTGTTTTAAAACTGTATCTGTAAATATATATATATATATATATATATATAAATGAGGGTTGTACGTTTCTGAGACTAATAGTAGTAAATTTTAAAATTTCTCAGTTACTGAGAAAAAATTTAATTAATAGCATAATATTAGATAGTTTTTCTGTATATTTGAATGTTTATGTTCAAAAATAAGTTTGTGCATCAGGTTGAAAAAATAACCTTCTATCAATTAGAATGCATGTTTATTTTATTTATTTTTTAAAAAATCAATTTTTAATTTTATTTATACATATTAATAGTTATTAAAATCTTTATAATTCATCGTAAAAATTTTTCGTAATGGTAGAATTCGTAAAATAGATTAAATATATCTATCTTAAAGAAGTTGGGAAAATTTAAAGTTTAAACACAGTAAAAAAATAGTCTAAATTATTACTTTATCTTAAATAATCATTTATTAAATCATACCATAAACTAATAATGATTACTGTAGTACTAAGTATTTTGAGTGGCTTAAATCAGTATTAAAAATTAACTTTTTGGCATATTTTAAAATGGAAGATATAAAATTTATACTTCGTTTTAAAAACATTGCTATAAATAATGGAATCTAAATATTGTAATAATAAATTTTAGTGAAATAAAATAGTTGAGCTAAAATTTTATTTAGTATGATACAGGCCCCTTTATTTTGAAATAATTTGTATAAATAATATTTTTAAACTTAAAATAAGGAGATTTGAATAATCCTACAAATTTGATTTTTTTAAAGGTGAAATTCGAAATCCATGCTTCGTGCTAAGTATGATGTTTGTTAAATTTTATAATTTTTAATATCTATGTAGATATATAATCTTATTATGATAACATAATTGTGCTTTTATAGTATGCATCAATTTAAAATATCAAATTTAATTGATATTTTCCTTTTTAATAATACCCATTTTCTTCTTTCTTGAAGAACAACAGTCATTTGTATGAAATATATTTTTATTCTTATACAGCTGATATATGTTATATTTTGCAAATTCAATCGATTTACTTTTTTTGTGATGTTTCATCATTTAATTTGTTATTTAAAACGTCAAAATTTTCATTGTTTTATTTTGAAATTTAATAATTTAAAACTGTTATATTTGAAGTGTTAAAAAATCAACATTTAGTTTTTCGCTCATTTCTATAAATTGTTATATCTTTTGTAGGTTCACAACTACTTTAGCTTGCATGATGGACCTTCATTACTACCCACTTGATACACAGAACTGTACAGTAGAGATAGAAAGTTGTAAGTAGAAGACAGATACTGTAAAAATAAAACTAAATTTTTTTAGATTTACATATGATACACT
>JAPDSC010038969.1:68696-81585 GCA_026290005.1 Latrodectus geometricus
ATTCTGTATCGATCTTGCCTATAAACTCAAGTCTCAGAGCATGTTTGATGGATTGCTTTTAAAATTGCAAAGGTTTTAAAGTGTTTACCCTGTTAACAGAATCACCTTAGAAAAACAAATTAATTTTGAAAAAAACAGAGCTATATATATATATATATATATAGATATATATATAAGAAAGAGAGACTATTTATTTGTTTTTTCGTTTGGCAATAGTAATTAGAAGAAAGAAACCAAGAGTAAATTGACCTCAAGAGAAGTTATTTCGACTTTAAGAAGAACTCATGGTACCACTCATATTTAACACTAAAATAATTTTTTTTTTAGTTTTAAGGTATTTATTAAAGTTTTAAAGGGAATTTTATAAATAGGTTCTGAAATATTGTCTATGCAATTAAAATGAGGGTGAATTTTGTATGATAAACATAATGACTTCTAGATTTCAAATGAAAACTGGCCTTAAAAAAAGAAACAATATAGTTTGGTGGATATGTTATTCAAAAAAGTTCATCAAGATTAAAAATTATAAAATTTAAGACAGAGTTATTTTATGTATAATAGATTTATAGCTAAAAATTACACATATAACATAATATTCAAAACTAACAATTAAGCGAAACTTAATTTTTATCTTCTGTAGTTCACCTAAGAAAACATTAGCTTATTTTTCCTGTTTTAGCATTTGAGTGTGACATGTTTATCCACTTGTCTAGATTCTTTTTGATCAAGATCTATTGTTTCCCCATTCCTTGTTGCCCTTTTCAATTTTTCCTGCAGCTACGAGATTTAAACATTTATATTGATATGATTCTCCAAATGTTTTAAATGTGTGGCAATGTTTTTCAGTATTCCATGCTCTGTGAATAATATTAGCTGCAGGAAAAATAAATATAAAATACAAAGCTTCCTGCAACGAAATTATAATAAGGAATAATATTTTCCCTTCATTATCATTTTTACTTTTCTTTAAACTCAATTAATTCTCAATCGATTATAACTAAAACTAAATGAATAAGTGAATGGCAACTCAGAAATTTAATTAAATTGAAAGAGGAGTTGAAGATAAATTGTTTCACTACCAAAATGATTAAAACTTTTGGAAGTAAAACAAAGACTAGATTGTTATTTTAGAATATTTTTTATGTTTTTTAAATAAAAAAAAATCTGGAAAAAGAAAACTATTTAGATTATTAAAACTTCTACAAAAACTATATGCCAAAAACAACCTAAACCTATATTTTAAGTAAATTATTCACTTATATTTACTTGTAAGTTTACTTATTTAAATACATTTGACTTATGACTTTTAGAACTACAATCTTACAATTTTTTACATTTGCACTCTCCTTGCAGACACATTTTAATAATACTGACTTTCAAATATATGATTGTCTAACACAATCTCGAAGTCATAATGCTTAATCTATAAAATCCTCAAGAAAAGAAAATTTTTCCTCACAAATTGTGATCTGATTTCAAGAATATCACTATGAAAGTTTTCTGAGTTTTGTTCCTAAAAGATAAATGTCTTTGTTTTGAATTTCCAATACACATGCTCGTAAATTTTCTTGGTAATTTCTTGTAAACACACATCGTTAATATCAACATTTATGTCTACATTTGGTACTTGTGGTTTCCCTGTGTCATTGGTGTCATCAGCAGATTATTTAATCTGAAGCTTTAAACGTTTTTCTTTTTGTTTATTCTAAATCTTTAGCATTTTTTCAATATTTTCTCACTTCTTCTTGCCTAATTAAAATATCTATCTCGTTAAAATGGATCACTTCACCGTTATCACTATAAATCACCAAATCAATTGCAGGTAAACAGTCATTTTATAATGTATCATTGATTTCTCTTTTGAATCATGTTCTATTTGATTATTGATTTTACGGGAAGTATTATTAACTATTTTTATTAAGGCCTGAATTTTTATTCGATTCAAAGGAATTTGCAAGTTTTATTTGGAAAAGAAACTGTAACATAAATGCAATTAACATTTTTCAAGAATGATTTCTGTTCTAAGCCATTTCATATGGACATGTGGGAAAGAAAATATTTTCAAATTTATATTTAAAAACATCTTAAACAATGGTTTATCAGTACACTTGATACCGTCATGAAATAATACATTTTTCATAAGCTGCGTAAAACGTTGTCTCTAGGATTCCATGATAGGTTTTATTTCTAACTAATCAACAATGTTTCTCAAATACTCAGCATTCACGGACCGGTTTTTAATCATATCCCACCTCTCACTTACAACAACCTGTATACAGCAATAATGTACATTTATTTTGAATTCTGCTTTTATAAATTAAATTAAGTGTCAAAACAGGAGTACAAGCGAGCCAACGTTGGTGAGAAACCACAGTTGGTATTTTGACAAGTGGATTGTGAACAGATGAAGCGAATAAAAGTGGGGAAAATTTTGAATTATCATTAATTATTGTATTTGAAATGAAAGCCAAACACAGGGAGATAGAGTTAAAATAATGTGAAAGTAGGAAAATACGATAATGAAAGCTGACATAGAAGGGGTGAACTAAATTTAGGAATTATGAATGCATTTTGTAAAATAACAAAAGATATATAACAGAAGCATGACTAAGCAAAAGAGAAGAAATTAGTAATGTTTGTGGAGGGGAATCCACACAACCGGTGCAGAGCAAATGTTTTCTCATAGGAAAAAGGAAAGTGTTCGATAACACAAGTTTCAACTCCAACCAGTTTCATTCCAGTCTATCCTTTTATCGCTATCAAATCGATCGTGAATTTGTGAGTCATAAATATTTTAGAGCTAATTGTAGTTTACATAATTAAATATTCATGGCAGCAGATTTTATTCAGACTCATGGATAAATTTTTAAATGAAAGTAAACGAGCAATAGAATATACTCAATCTTAAAAAAGTACACTAGCAAGCGTGGATCCGAAAATAAAATGAAGAATACTTAAATATTGGATTTACCAGTACTGAAGTAAATCAAGAAAAAAGCCCCTCTGTATCATTTGCTGAAATTTATTGGTCTCAGACAACATGAAACGAAATAAACTTAAGTAACATTTGAAAATTATCCATAGATAATATTTTAACAAACTCAGAGAATTGTTACATTAAAATTAAAACTATATAAAAATATAATAATCATTTTTAAATAAAGTTTGTCTGTGAATAAATAAGCTTTAATTGCATCTTACAATGTTTCTTATAAAATAACAAGATGTATAAAAACCTCACACTATTGGTGAAGAGTTCATTTTGCCAGCATCAATTGAGATTGTAGAAGTTATGTTTGGTGATAATTTTTTTCAAAACAATTGCAGTCCATACATCTTTCAAATGATAAAGATGCTCTTCAAATTGGTGATAAAGCTGAAGGTGTACAGTGTCAGATTTGTTTTCATTTGCGTGACAAATTGTTTTCAATACTGCTTGATGAAACAACAGATAGTAATAAAGATGCTAATTTAATTGCCTATGTTTGATTTTGTGATAATATGCCAGTAGTACAAGAACTACTTTTTCTACAAACCAATAGAATTTAAAACTACAGTGCTTGCTTTATTTGCTATTTTAAATGATTTTATGAACAAGACACATATAGAATAAAAATATTGCAATGGAATATCCAATGATGGTCATCATTTAGTGTCTGGAATATTAAAAAGTAATCAAGCACTTGTAAAACAAAAATTGCCTCAGTGCACCTGGAAACATTACATAATCCACAGAGAAGCTTTGGCTTCAAAAGAAATAAGTCCTGGTCTGAATATTGGGTTAAATACTTTTGTAACCGTAATAGATTATATAAAAATGAGATCCCTGAAATCGAGAATCTTTTCCTCACTTTGTGAAGACATAGGTTAATACTTTATTGAGAGGCAAGATGGTTATCAGGTGAGAAATTTTTGAAACGTGTTTAGGAATTTAGAAGAGAAAAGTATCTGAGAAAAGAAAAAGTAAACTGACTTGAAGCCAGGAATTTTCATGATGGTTTATTCTGTTAAAGTTGAGTTACTTGGTCGACATATTCGAGAAATTAAATAAATTGAAGCTTCAACTTCAAGGAGCAAATACTCATATGTTGGATGCATGTGATAAAATCAATATTTTTTTATAAAAATTTGAAATTAAAGGAAAGATATGTAAAATAAAAAACCTAATAATATTTGCAAATGTGGAGGATTTTAATAAATTAGCAAGGCTGAAAAAAACATGCAAAATTTGTTTTTGTAAACATTGAAATCTTTTAGCAATGCTAGCAAAGAATTTTAAAAATTATTTTCTTGCTGACAACAAACTGATAGCAAGCTATGAGTGGATTAGGGATCCATCTCATAAGACTCTTTAAGGATTCTAAGTTGATGGAGAAGAACAATTCATAGATTTCACAATACAAGTGGTGAAACCAGAGAACAATTTAGTAATAAATCACTACTTGAATTTTCGGCAGGAGTAGAGGATGACTTTTGTGAAATAAAAACATAGGCATTTCGCTTTCTATTACCATTTTTAACATTCTACCTTTGTGAAACTGCATTTTTTGCTGGGTCTTCTTTGAAGACAAAATATAGATCTCGGCTAAATATAGAAACAGAACTAAGAGTGAAATTTCTTACATTAAGTCTTTCTTCATAAAACTTAGCTCTACAAGACAGGCCCAAAGAAGTCAATAATTTTTAATTTTGTTTTATGTTTAGTATGTTTTGATTAAGCAGTTTTGACTTAGTAAGTTGTTTTACTTTAATAAGTTATTAAAAATGTCGAAATGCATTTTGCATTTTTTGTGAATGTGTGTCTTCCTTTCAATCAGTTAATCAATTTTATTGAATAATATTTTCTGTTGGAAATACTTGCGCCCCCTAAGGGGCATGCCCAATAGCTTAGAAAAGCTGACTTAGCATATATTCTGCACTTTTAGCATATATGTAAGAAAACTCTTCAGCACTCAAACGGTTAACACGTTTTTTCCTATCTTGGTAAATTAATTTAAGCTATTGTTGCATTGTATTTATATTTACAAATTGAACATTAGATGAACAATTAACTTTGAGTTTTAGTCTAATACTTGTAAATAATAAGTTGTGTAGAAAATTTGTATTAAATTAGTAAATTCTCTACCTTAAAAAATATTAAAAATTTATTATTCGTCATACCATTAAATTATATTCCTCCACATGACAAATTTATATTATGAAACATTGACAATATTTGAAGACAAACTAGTGTAAAGTTCAGATATGAAAATATTTTAATCACAAAGCATTTAAAAAGGCTGATCTTGATGTTAATTTATTCTGGTAAAATTAATGTAAAATAATTTTCTATGAAGCATTTAAATATGTAAAATATATTATAATGATTTCTTTATAAATTGCATCTTAGATACTGTTATTTGATATTAGATTTATTAGGTGATTAGTAAAAAAATGATAAACTAGGAAGATTGTATAAATGTGTAAAAATTTAAAAAAAAAGAAAAAAAATGTAAACAAATGAATTCATAAACAAACAAAAATTATGATTACTACCGTGGCGTCATCTATTGGGATCACCCATGGATGACTCAAGACCTCCTCAGAAATTAATTTCTTGTTTACATTCATGCTTTCGCTTTTGTAATCAACTAGAAAGTCCTTAATGATGGATTATCTTCTGTATATAATTTTTTTCTACTTTTACTTTTTTTACAATGTACTTAACCAACCTTAAAAATGTAAGCAAACTAAACTTATGTAAACAAACGAACTCATGTCTCCTATCGTGGCGCCCTCTCTCGGGCTCCCCCGTAGATGAACCATGTTTTGTTTACATTCTCCATCTTGCTATAGATTACTATCCTTCGTTGTACATATTTTGCTTATCATGTTTTTCATTCATAATTTTATTCACTTATTTTACCATGTTTCATACTACCATGTGAATTAGTACTGGGAGTGCTTTGCCCCTTCATTCATGAAATTATTTTGTAAAACAGATATTTTAGTCTAAATTTAGGTTGCTTAATTTTGCTTATAAAAGAGGTCCACGGCAAAAAACTGAACACCTCCGACTTATAAAAAAATTTAAAAGAAATGTGTACAAATTATTTATATTTATTAAAAATAGAAAATTATGTATATAGACATTACAGTACCCTATTTTAAACGCATTACAAATATAATTTAAGAAATTACGGACCATTTATGATAACTAATGACAGAGTAATTGTGAGTTTTGCATCAAAATTTTCAAAAAAAGCAAGCAAAGATAAATAAAAATTTATTATTCGATTACATTCTAATTATTCCTTTACATTTCCTACTTTATCCTATAAATATCTGGGTTAGAAAGAATATTATCGAAAAATGCTTTTTTAATGTCATTGATAATGTCAATGAGCAAATAAGTAAACTTTTATTGTCTTACGGCTATTGAGAAAAAAATAAGTTCACTTCTAATCGTTTCTGAAAAGTCTTTCTTGAAAAATATAAAATTTGTGTATAGTTGCTTTGTGTTCCAATTTATTTTCATTAATGTTAAGTCTCCTTTTATTTTAAAATGTACATAATTATAAAATCTTTTTTTTTTTTTTTTTTTTTTTTTTTTTTTTTTTTTTTTTACAAGAAAAATCGTTTAAGTAATGCATGCTCTGTAAATTATAAATAAAAAAGTTTACATAGTTTCTGATTCTGTCACACAATCCCACTCGTTGCAATGTTTTGTTTATTCAATTATTTAATCTTTCCATAGTCATTATTGTTTATTCTTCTATGTTGAAATTTTTACAAAGAAAATGTATGCATTTCTAAAGTTTTATACAACTTCTTATTAAATTCAAATAAACTAACATTTCACTAATTAAACAGTTTGCAAGAAACTTCTAAAAAACAAATGTACTCTAATGCCTTTTATTTCAATACTTCTAATCAATAATAAAAAATGTAGATATTTAGCCATAAGTCCGGTTAATTTATTTTTCATTTGATTTTAAAAGTTCTAAATAAAAAGCAAAAAACTAGGAAATTGAGTAAAAATGATAAAATCTGTAAAATAAAAATGTTATTTGTTAAGCTGCTACATAGAGAAACAGGAATATTTATAGGATGTGTAGAAAAACTTTAATTTCTATTTGTATATAATAATATTCACATGTTAACTATAAAACAAATTAGTTAGTGTAAGACAACGATTCATAGTAAAGGAAATATATGCAGCTTCTGTTGGTACAAGAACGAGGATGCCCTTGGGAAGAAGACTGACTTTTTCCATTGTCTTTATACTTTAGCTGGATGCAATAGAATGGCCTTTACGCGAAACCTTATCAAGAGTATAAGACTCAAGACGTACTTCACCCAATCCACCCAGGGCCACCAACCCTGCTATGTGAGTGTGAGGTAACATAATATGACTTGGGGGGGTGTACAAGTGGTCATACACGTTGACTGGTGTTTGTTCAGGGTCAAAAGATCTACCCTGTTTGCCTAAAATACAATCTACTCTAAGCTACTCCTGATCATTTTCCATCCTGCATGAGGCAAGAAAAGAATTTCATCTTTAAGAATCTAGCGATGGTATAAAACTTTCTGTCGGTGAATGTTCTTTTGGATTTAGTCTAGCTAGATCTAACTAGCTAACAGTCTAAGTAGAATAAATAAAAACAACAACAATGTAAGACTACTTTGATAAATATGTATAATAGCTTGAAATTCAATCCTTTCTAAAGTAAGGTTGCAAAACTCAAATCAAGATTTGAACATTCTAACAATTTTTCAAAAAAAGAGAAAAAAGTATTTTGATCAAATATTATATTAATACACTAATTGCAATTTTGGTTGCTAAATATGTATGCATAAGAAAGAAAATACAAAATATTTCTATTTATAAAATACAAAATGTCTTAATATATATAATACGTGAACTAATAATTTTATATATAAAATAAATAAAAGAAGAAATTGAAATATATGTGTCCTTGAAGTAAAATACTATTTCTTCTAAAATTTAACAAGAAATAAACAAGAAAGCTCTTTCTGTTTTCAATGATCCAAAAGAACATGACCTGGAGAAAGTGTAGCCTATTGTTAGTCCTCAAAATAAGCACTATCACCATCCAGCATCTTCCGCCAATGTGGAATAACTTTGCGTGAGTGCTTGACGCAAATCAGCTTCATTGGAGAAGAATTATCCTAGAAAATAACTGTCCAGGGAGTGAATGAGGTGGTAATCTGAGGGTGAAAGGTCAAGTGAGTAATGATGATTGCACAGTCTCCCAATTAAGTCACTGTATGGTATTCCTGGCCAGCCACACGATATGCAGCCTTACGTTACAGGCCAAGAACAGTACATCGTTGTGATTAACCAGTGCTGGATGCTTTGGTTGCACACGTTCCAATTGTTGTGATTACTGGTCCACAGTGAACCATTTGGCCTGTTGGTAACAGCTCATAGTGAATCACTGGACGACTAGTCCACCAGACATAATGCATAATCTTGCGTAGGTGCATAGGTGGTTTTGCACTGTGAGGGACACATCTTGGGATGACAATCAATGTTTGGAAGGCTTGGGAGTGTCATACAGGATCCACTTTTTGTCTCTGTTCAACACTCGATTGAACATGAATGCTCTAAATTGGTGAGAAATCAACGACAAACAGGCTGCCACTTGTTGTTGCTTATGGACTTTAAACATTGTGTGAAGAACCCACTTGTTCAGCCTCTACATCTTACCTAAGTGGTGTTGATTAAGTCTAACTGTTTCACAACGTACTTTAAATGACTGGCAAGTTCACCACATGTGTGAGTACTGTGCTCTTTAATGGCTGTCTGCAGGGCTTCATCATCCAAGACATGTTGTCGTCCACTGAAGAAATCTCCCAACCTGAACTTGTGAAACCAATGCCTTGCCATACATTCATTCACAGTACTGTCCCCAAATGCTTGACATATTCGGAAATTTCATACAGCAGCTGATAAACCAACTATGAAGTAATAAAGCAAACAACAGCGGACGTGCTCCTTCGACACGTCAATTTTACTTCGCTACTGTACTAGTTGCGATTGACGAATATGCGGGGTGGATCTTCGTTTATAAGGACTGATATTCATATTCTGGACTGCCTGGTATCTCAACCACGTCATATACTTATTTGAATGCTTATTCTCCCTACATTCAATGGCAACGCGTAAATGGCAAAAGCTTTCTTTTTTATCTTGTATGAAGAATAATAAGCGAATAACTCAATTTTTTATGCTTTAAACATTAACATAATTATATTAGATTAAAATCACATTGAACAGACACAAAATTTTGTTTTAAGTTATTTTATTAGTTTAAAAGAAATAAGAATATATTTTGAAAAAAAATTACAATATAGTATTCACTTCTTAAAATGCATTATCATTTAAAATTAAATCTGAATTTTAGTTTTATAAGAGCATGCACTCATATTAATGAATATAAATTTAAGGAAGAAGTCATTACTGAAATATTGTATGAAACCTTTATTCCTTTATATATTTTATTTTTAAAATAAATATATATTTTAATAAATAAACAAAAATTTATAATAAAAATATTTTAATAAATACATTTAAATTTAATATATTTTAATTTATCCAGTTTTATCAATTCATTGTGTTAATATTTGTATGAAAGACATATGGAATTAGTTTAATTTTAACATTTAAAAAAGTAATTTATTTTAAAATTCATAGTGATCATTGTTTTAATTAATATTTTATTAATGCATTCATTTTATAAAAATAAACTGTCCGTTTTTTCATTTAAACATTTTTCTACGTTTAATAGTATGAAATAAGAATTAAAAATATAAACTATAATAAGTCTATAGGAATAATTAAAATTATTTTTTTGTATTAGAAGTTTTAAAATTAAATTTGATTTAAATAAATCAATATAAAAATAGTAAAAGAAATTCTATAGCTTGATTGATAAAAGAGAAATAGTTTCAGAAAGTAAATCATTTGAGTTATATTTAAGAATAAAATTTGAGCTTCTTTTATTAATTAACAATCATAAGCATGGATATGTTTTTTTCAGTTCCGATTTCTGTTGTAATTAAGCTTACATTTACCTAAAGAAAACATAAAAGTAAGATAATAAGTGATTTTTAATAAAAGCTTTTCATTCCATTTAGATTGTTATAAAAAATTTACACAAACATAAAGAACTACTTTCATTATTAAAATTAAACTTATATTTACTTATAGTTTTTATATATACTTTAGCTATATATACTTTAGCTAAGGATAGTTTTATGTAAAACATTAATTTTTCTAAAACTTTGAAATTACTGTATCTAATTGTAAGATTTATTTGATGATGTGTTTAATAAAACAAGTTAACTGTTTCACTTTTTTAATATTGTTCAGCTATATTTGTAAATTGATTTTCAGCATTTTGAACAAAATTTCAAATAATATCTAGGAAATATTGCTGAATATTCTTTAATAAATTAAATTTGTAGACAAATAAGATAATATATTCTATTTAATTTCACCATAAAGTTTTCACAGAAGAACCATTACACCCAAAAGAATTCAGGACAATATTAAATAGAAAATTTCAACTCTTCATAATTCAGTTATATTTCATTTTAAAATATTCAATTTTATTTAAGACTTGAGTTCTTATCTAAAATTTATATAAAATAATGTAATTTTTAAAATTTGCAAAAATTATTTCAAGCGAATAATTTTGTAAAATTTTGTATTTTTAGAATCTTTATTCATACCTTAAGATAACAAGTTTTAACAAAATTCTTGCGAAAAATCTCCGATCACTAAGCAAAGAATACAATAAACAAAAATTTACGTAATTAATTACAACAAATTAGCAATTTATTGCAGAGTAAATTTAAGTCAGATTTTTGAAAAATTAGTTTAAATTTAAAACTTTATTGCAGAGTATAAATGAATTTTCAAACATTACTATATAATGAAGTGTTTTTTATGCATAGAAATCCTTTGTACTTATCAATTTTATACTTTAATGCATAATTTTAGATGGATATACAGTAGCAGATGTGGAAATGTATTGGACACCAACTCCTGTCGTAGGAGTTGAAGATGCAGAGTTACCCCAGTTTTCTATCATTAAATACGAAACTACCAACAGAATGGAAACACTTGCAACAGGTATGTATGTGTATAAAATACAAATTATTTGTTAACATAAGATGTTTTCCATCCTTATCGATTGAGAAAACATTGAATTTCCAGTTTCATAGATAAATAAACTTTTGATTTAAACTGCCTTTTACTTTCCTGTATTAAAAATTGAATCAGAATTGCGTAAAGTTTATAGTTATATTCTATATAAATTTGACACTAGGAAACCTAATGCAAATATTAATCTCAAAATTTAAATAAATTGACATACTGAGTATTCTGAATGTCTTATTCAATTTAAATATTATGCACTTGGACATTTTTAGTACAAATTAGTGCTGCATTTGCTGCCAGTGTATGTGTGTGTGCGTGAATTGTTACATATCTTCACAAATCACGTGGGAATATTTATTTCGACTCTTATGTGTATTCAACAACTGAGTTATTATTTGAAGTACATGTGCAGAATTGTAATAATATCCACCAGAAAATCAAAAATATACTGAATAGTGTTCATAACTGATTGCTAGAAAGAATATAAATTATAAAGATTTTTTAAATGATTATTAGATTATTTGAATGATTTAAATAATTCCCATTGATTGAATCAACTATGATTAATTTTACCCTTTCAAGGTATTGTATTTTCTCCCATGGAAAATGTGTCTCATGTTTGAGCATTCATAACTAAATATTTGTTTTTAATTATCAGAAAGCAATGTTTTTGAATACTCGGTAGATTTAGACTATATTTGAATTGTATGAACAAAATATGGAATTCTAAATACAACAATAATAGTATTGAAGAGCCATTAGACTCTTCTATAAATCTTGCTTGAAAAAATACAAAACATGAATTTGTTGCATTTGTGTGTGCGTGTGTGTGAGCAATAATTTTAAATCCTTTTGTATATCCTTGTAGAGGGGAATATAAAATCATCATTCCTCTAGCTACATCTTAAAAGTTTTAATTTGGTTTGCAAAAGGGCTAAAGAATGATGTTGATGGGTTCATATTTGAAATAGTGAGTTGCTACTAGGAATTCTACTTTCGAATTCTGATGAAATCAAATATTGGTTAGCCACCCCTTTTCATACTTCTTAGTCACTTTATTGAATAAAATAATATCGCAATTTATTTTATCTTATTACTGACTGAGAGATTTGCCAATTTCAAACATTTTTATCAAAATCAAAATTAATATGAATATATGCTCATATAATAGGTTATCTAGTTTTCGTATTTATTTTTTGTATGATTATAAAAGTTTGCATATATATATAATTGAATTCCATAAAATTACATTCTTATACATTTTTTTTAAAAGATAATTTTTTCAAAGTTCTCTAAACATCTACAGAATTTTGAAAAAGTCTTTGTTTTAATTTTTTTTAATACAATTTTAACAAACCAAATTTAAATAAAAAAATTTGGTTTGTTATAAACCGATTTGCTATAAACAGAGAAAAAAGAGGTTCACTGTTAATAACTAAAGCTAAATTAAAAAAAATTACTTCCATTAATTAATTAAATAATTATTAATTAATTAATTAAATAACTTATAAGATCTTCATATTTTTTGAGAAGTGACAATGCGTTATATTGCAGTGTCTGAAAGGATTAATTTTAAAAATAAGAATCATTTTTACAGTTAAAATTTTATTGTCTAATAGCTAAATGAATTTAATAATTATTTAATTTACATTTTAATAACAGCATGATACTAAGACAACAATTTAGATATACATATGAATATATAAATATAAATAAATA
>JAPDSC010038976.1:0-11885 GCA_026290005.1 Latrodectus geometricus
AGTGTGCATATGAGAGAGCTGGCGCAGTGACGCTTAGACCATAAAGCACACCCATTAAATTTCCACCCACTTTTAGAATCAATGATGTGAATGCCACCCATTAAATTCCAACCCCCTTTTAAAAACAATGGTCTCCATCCCACCCATTAAATTCCAACCAACTTTTAAAAACAATGGTGTGAAAGCCACCCATTAAATTTCCACCCCCTTTTAAAAACAATGGCCTCCAACCAACTCATTAAATTCCAACCCCCTTTTTAGAACTAATAGCCTGCAACCCACCCATTAAATTTCCACTCCCTTTTAAAAACAATGGTGTAAAAACCAACACTTTCAAAAATCAATGGCCGCCACCCCCTTTTAAGAACAATGGGGTCAGAGCCAACCATAAAAAAACTAAATCCGCACACAAAAAGTCGCTGACCCGGAAGGGTACCCCCTTAGGAGAGCACCCCCTTTTTTATCCCTTCGATAAAAGTTAGTTGAGAGCACTCAAACAAGGAAGTTGTTTGATAGCGGGTTTCCTTCTAACTTCGTCAGAGAAAAGTTGCGCAATAGCGTTCCGAAAAAAGTGGAACGGTTGAGATGGACGGATGAAACGGAACAAAATCAACTCTTTTTGAGAACGCAAAAGTGTTTTCAAGGACAACAACTCTCGTTTCTCCCTCGCTTTCACTCTCGATAGTATTTTATTCATTTAAAGAAATGTGAATAATAATAAACAGAAATGGAAAATATATACGACTTATTCGGTGATATGATAGCACTCTACGGGGATGTGAACTATAGAATGACTAGTTTAGCAAGAGTTTGTCAAAAGTTATTCTTATGCATAGAAGAAGAAGAAACTTATAAATATCAAGAAATTCATTCCTTAATTTTAAAATATGTTATTCAAATGCATCAAATATTGCATGAAGAGAAGAACAAAAATGTTCGGAAAATGGGGTGTGATATTTCATCTAAACTGAACAAACTGCTTTAGATTTTAATGATTTTTAAACCATTAAAATCACTGTTCGAATTGAAACATTTGCGCTGGTTGAGACTTCCCGACATCTTTACTTCCTAAATACACAAAGAAAAGAGGTTTCAAATCATTGAGTTTTAAATAATCTGACGCCGATTTATCACATCTTTGCGGTAAAGATACAAGACAATTAGCCAGTTCTACAACTATTCTATTTCCATATCTTGTGGTTATCTGTTTAACTTCAGTAACAGGATATTTTTCATGGATGTTGAGTTCCCTCATTTTCTTGAAAGCCTTTCTTTCTGCTCCATCTTCAAATGAACTGAGTGCGTTTAATTTATTTAATAATTCCATTTTGCGTTTATTATATAAGAAAAAATTTTCATTTCTTTAAATGCGAAAAATTATGTACTTATCTACACTCATAGCTTTGATTTGTCTCTTTTTTAATGATTCTATCTCCTCTGCATTCAATGTACCTGTAGGTATGTGAATAAGTGACCCATTCTCTAAACGAATTAAAATTTTATCAGTGTGGACTGCAACTTCAGAAATCAGGTATTCCCGGTCCAGTTCTTTATAAGTTCTAATATGTAAAGAATTAAGTTTTTCCATTTATTTATGGAGCTAAAAAAATTCTAACTTTTCGATGTGTAAATAGGGTTTTAACTTACATTGTCCTCCTGTCAGTACTGATAAATTTAAAACATCATTCTGTTTCCCATACACAAATAAAATGATTGATTCTTCATTGACACGTATTTCCTTATCGAGAAGGACCTCTTTACCTTTCTCTAATCGTATCTTTGGTTTCTCATTCATGTTATCACAGGCTAAGAAAATTGTTACCTTCATATACATATCAAGTGGTAGTTTTAAGTTTGAGTCCAAAAGCTTTGAAGTAAATGTATTGAACGGGAAAGTTTTGAAACCATTACCTATAAACTCTACTCCTCGATCTGTGGAGGCACAGAATGTCTTAGTATCAACATAGTATTTATTAGCACAATCTGTATCATATTGAGGTCTTTTCACACCTGAAATTCTTTGGTTGTGAGCATAATAATTTTTATTAATTTTATTCCATAGAATGCAGTAATAATCAAGATATTTCTTAGTAACAACATCGTTAGCATTTACAGGTTCTTTCACATTTGACACTATTTTATTGTTAGCATCATAATGATCGTCTTTTAAAATCAAAGCATTAGTATCAACATAATGTTTATTAACACTATCGTGACTAGCGCTCGGATCCGCAAGATGCGCGATTGATCTATTTTTGGCATTATAAGCCTCTCCATGGAGTGTTAAAGCATTATTTTCAAAATATCGCCTATTCACAGCATTTTTCTCAGACTCTGGATCCTTTATATTATTTATCGTTTTACCTTTCGCATCAAAATTTCCTTGAGGTGAGTGCAGTAAACTTTTGCTTTCCAACAGATCAACCACTGTATCTACATAATCCCTAGTTGCAGAATCGGACTGCTCAACCGGATTTAAAAGATTGCTAATTCTTTTTCCTTTTGCGTCGTACTGCTGATCATTTTCCAAAACAATTAAGCTTTTGTTGGACAAATCTCGAATGGATGACCTCAGATTCTTCCTGCATCTGTCTACGTAATATTTTGTTGTGACGTCATTATTTTCCGTAGGTTCTGCAGCATTCCTCAATATCTTTTCTTCCATATCGTAATTACCATCGTGTGTCAGTTTAAACCCTATTCCTGGAATACCAGGGGGTCCTTCTTTAAGTTCTTCCTCAAAAAGTGGATAATATGCTGTCATTTCTTTATTTTAATACAATTAATTTCAATAGTCTTCCGACTATTAAAATTAAAATACGATACTACATTTATAACTTTAATGTTTTGATCATGGTGATATCTTGGTTCTTTATGTTCAAGTAGCATTTCTTGCGCTCTCGTAAGATGAAGTAGAAAACATAGTTTTTGGTGGTGTTGTTCCTCAACCTCCAGTTGAACTCTATAGTCAGGTTGTTCGTGTCTGTATAATTTTCATGGTGAGCTAGATTGAAGCAAATGATTGGGTATAATTTACCGAAATTGGAATAATTGACCATGCATCCCGTTTCTGAATTAATGGTGTTGAGTCCAGCTTCCAAAAGAGCCGTGTACAGCCGATTGTAATCACCTTTCTCAAAATCCATCATGTAACTTACAGTTGGAACCCTTACATTATTAACCATCAGCCAACATTCCGTCATATCTAAGTTGTCGAATAACATGTTGTTATGTTTTGCATTTTCATATCTTTCAGTGTATTGTGGTATGACGTACAAGGATAATACTTCATCTGAAGTAGCATTTATGGAGTAAGACCCGCTTGAATTCTTTAAGAAAATATTCGACTTGACAATGCTGTGTTGGTTCCAGTTTATTTCCACAGGCTTATCCGATAACCTTAGTTCGTTAAATTTTGCAGCAGCTGAATTCTTAAATCTAACATAAGGAAGCCAAAGTGATAAATCTTCCACTATTACCTTGTAGTCCTTATTTTGCTCATCTGTATACAGCATATTCTGACTGTGATTTCTTTGAAACTCAAACTTGACTTGGAAACCTGTAATGACCTTTTTGTATTCATTGAAGAAATCAAATACGTATTTTAAGGGTATCCATATAGTAACAATTTTGCTATTTTGAGTAAGTTTGCATCTTTCTTTGAATCCTTGATTAAACTCGTCATTCGTTCCTAATTTTTCAAAAAATTCAGTTATTTTAGTTGCGTCTACCAAAGTTCCATCATACTTCAAGGGTTTTCTGTCCGCTGTATCTGACGTATCTACGTAGAAGAGCATATTGGTAGCTTCCGAAGTAGAATAGTCCGGAGTGAAGTGAATTAGACCTAACACATGTCGCATGAGAGCAGAATAATTAATGTTGGTTTCGATTTCAGTGTTCCCTAATGTAAACCTGTTAGCGTTTATTAAACCTCCTCCATTCACGAGAGCTACATTATCATCCGCTATTGCAGTTCCATTACTGTTAACAATTTTTAGCTTTTGCTGTAAATATCCGTTAGAATATAAGATATTGGAGTTAGTGTCTTGTATAAAGAAATGGTAAGTGGCATTCTCAGTAGAACTATCGCTATTTTCATGCCTAACTTCTCTATACTCGAGACTTTCGATGTCATCATCGTAATAATAATCGGTGTTGTTCAAATCAAATATTTTATTCATTTCGTTCATTTATTATAAAAACAATTTTTTTTCTTAATTTAATAGCTATTCTGCTATTAAATCAAATCTAAAGAAACTTCAGTCCAGCACCATGTTTTTTCTTCTTTGAGAATATCTCATTCAACTTATCATGGACAAATTGTTTGGCTTTACCTTCTAATGCACTTGGCTGCATTAACATAAGGGCATCTGAAAAGAACCCTCTCCCTTGTATCTTCTTACTCTTCCTTTGAAGTCTATGCTTATTCATTTCTTTATTTAGAGGGCAATAAAATTGTATTGTACTTCTTGCTTATTGAGGGGAATTAAATCACCTCTATGATTCGTTATTCTCATTCTGATTCTGTGAACACTCTCCATCCGAACAGGAAAGAACAGAGGTTTTTCAAATGACTTTATGATTTGACTGCCTGGACGATTAACATTCGTAAAGGAATAGATTACGTTTGAGGAGTGAAAGCCGTTGATGTATGCTCCCTCCACGACATCGCAATGTATATAAATGTTATCATTCCCACCAGATAAGTCGGCAATATACTTTCCAATTTGTTCAGACTCTTCATATATTTCAGGTTCGAAACCTAACAGTTTATGCAGGTTTTTGCATTTTGTTAAATCGATCTTATACCCGTCTTTTAACTTGATGGCTATTCTTTGCCGTTCCTCAACTATACCAAATAGAATTGGCGGATCATCCCCAAAAAATTTCAGCATGTAACGGTTCAACCCCTTAACAGTATAATTTCCATCCGGTAGAGACAGCTCTAACCACTGATGGTCATCATAATATGAAAAGGTCTCATCTTTGATATTATCCCAAGAAACGTACATTGAAAAGGACTGAAGAGCAATCTGCTTAAACCTAAATGGTCTGGAATATTCAATTGTAAAGTCTTCTGACTTTTCAGAGTTTTTCGAATCTAATATTAATAACACCATTTATTTATAGAGAACATTTATTTCATTATGGTCACTAGGTTCTTGGGTAAAAGAATACAAGACATCTTCAACGGACTTACCTTTGTTTCTTTCACTAATATATTTCATACAAAAGTAACCACATTTGACAGAGGCAGGGTGTTGTAAAAAGCTTGAGTTATAACCTATTTTTTTTCCGGAACTTTGCAGATATTTCTTAATACTCGTAGGAATTTTGTAAACATGTTCGCCAAAAGGATCAAAGAACTCCACGAAATTGTTATTAGGGTCGTTATAGTAACATACCCAGTGTGTACCAGGTCCTGTTGCTATGTCCAAATTAATAATGCCGTTCTCGAAGCGCCTCATCTTTTTAGGTAACAGATCCGAAGTGAAGACACCCCTAAACCCTTTTTCTTGCTTCATATTGTCTTCAATTGCTTCGTTGGATATTCCCAGTTTTGATAGACTCCCTTTCCACGGGGTTTTTTTTGAGCACAACCCGATCCGGAAATTTTATCCAAAGCTTTCTTTGCTCCCCATCCAGCTGCCCCACTTGCGGCACCTAAAGCCAACGCCTTAGCTCCGGCAATTAATGCAGGTAAAAATGGAGCTAGAAAGGGTAGAAAGCCACCTATTTTCTTGAGTTGTGTCTTGCTAATAGTAATTCTCTTTCCCTTCCCGATTTGAGCTATTTGTGTTGGAGTTAAGTACATGTCATAGTTAGAAGGTTTTGTCCTATCTATTTGTAGAGAAACTTCTTCTCCTTTCTGATATCCAGATTTTAATTTGGCAATCTGATGATCGCTTAAGTGTATTTTGGTTTTGACGTAGTTACTCATTTATTTAATAAGAAATTTTTATAGTATTCTTTTACTTGCTCGTTGGTTAGAGTTCCTTCTCTTAATAACGCATCCAGTAAATCAACGACTTGAGTGTGCAATTTTTTACTCTTGGATCCATTACATATTTTATCGGTGAATCGAGCCAAAATTTCCAGTTTATCTTCCACTCCTTTACCGAGGTATATTTCTTTTCTTTGTAGGTCCCTCAACCGCTCTCGATAATCCTCTAAGGTAATCATATGTTCTCTTAAATAATCAGCTTTAGTTAATAGTTTATCTTCTCTTTCTTCATCCTTTTTGGTCATTCGAGCAATCTGACTCATAACGTTTCCTTTTTGACGAGCCAATTTTAAGTAAGTACTCTTTACTCTATTGATAACTTCCTGCAAAGCATCCTTGGACTCATTGTACAACTTTGAGGGACTTGGAAAATTATTTTTCTCTAAATACTCTACATCCAAATCTTTATCAAAATAGAAGATATTTGGAGTCTCTGGAGTCGCTGGAGGCGGTTCAATCGCAAGAGGAATCTTATCAACAGCATCTTTTATAGCCGTAAAATGTTCCTTTCTAGTAACATCTTGCTGTTGAAGTTTCTCGGTTACAGGCTTGTGAAATTCAGACAACGTTCTCTGCAGACCTAATTTTTGTTCAAGATTTTGTTCGTTGTTCTTTCTAATCTCCGCCTGAATCTTAAACACTTTCAAGTCATTCTTAACTTCTTCTCTTAGCCTCTTATTTCGCTCTTTTTGTAAAGCATTCATTTATTAGTAAGCAAATTATTTTTTACTGGAAGCAAATAGGGTTTTACTGGAAGCAAACTATTTTTTACTTGAAGCAAATTTCACATTAAATAAAGATGATTCCAATTGAAGATTATACCGAACCAGAAGAATTAGCTGATGCAAATCAACATTATTTATTACCGAAGCACCCTTTCAGACTTTTGATCGCTGGAGCTTCAGGCACAGGCAAAACGAATTTATTACTGAATTTCATTTATGATTACCTTGAGTTTGATAACTTGTTCATTTGCGCTAAAGACATGTTTGAACCCAAGTACACTAAGCTCAAAGAAAAGTACACAATGTTTGATGGTGTGGATATTAAAGATATATTAGCAAAGTATCCCAAAAAGAAGAAAAAAATTATGCTCGAGTTATTTGATAAATACGGCAAGAAAGGAACCTTATTTTCCTCGGATACAAAAGACTTTATAACAGTGGACGATCTGGACCCATCTTGTAAAAATGTCGTTGTCTTTGATGACTGTGTGACAGACAAAGACCAGAAGAGTATCGAAGATTTCTTCATCCGAGGTAGGAAGAAGAATGCCTCAATCATTTACCTCTCTCAATCCTATTACAGAACGCCTATTGTTATTAGGAGAAATTGCAACTACTTGATATTTTTTAACCTCCAACAGAGGGAAATTCAACAGATCATAAGGGAGGTAGATGGCGATCTAACGAAAGAAGAGTTCAATCGATTGTACAAAAAGTGCATGCAACAACCATATGATTTTTTTATGCTTGATTTAGTGAATCCGGCCTTGAGATATCGGAAAAAATATTTCATCCCTATAAATAAAGATGGAAGAATACTTACGGAAGAAAATTTACGTGTATAGAAAGAGTTACCACCATTATCATAAGATAAAGATTTCACTATCCATTACAAAGTTCCTTTGCAGTTCATTGGGCTTATCCGCTTTTGCGATGGTACCCTTAGCCGCTCTGAGCTTAAGTGCTGGTATAGTCGAAGTTATCGAAAAGTCCATGAATATCGTGGAAAGGAATGAAGAGTATAAGCAGTCTTACAAGTTTTATAAGCAACTGCTGAATTCATTCAAATCAAACGCACTATCAGAAGAAGAGGTGTACAGCAGAGAGGATGATTTCATCAATAATTCAGTCTACTTACCCAGAGAAAAATACATGAAACAAACCCAACTGAATGGCTATGAGTATGTGAGTAAATAATTTTTTTACATATAAATAAATGAAGAAAGGAAAAGGAGTTATAAACTCTGCAATCAATAATTTACCGTTTGAAATGCATCTACCTGGTCACCAATTTACAGGGCCAGGAACTCAATTGCTCAAAGGTAAAACTAGACTAAACCCTGATTTAACATATAAAGAATGGAGTAAGCCCATTAATAGAGTCGATGAAGCTGCATATAAACATGATGTATGTTACCTAAAAAACAAAGACACCGAAACAAGAAACAAAGTGTGTGACACAAACATGATAAAGGAACTTGAGGATATTCCCAATCCAACACTCAGGGAAAGGCTAGATAGAGCTGTTGTGAAGCCAATTATCAAAGCAAAGAAGACATTTGGAATGGGTTCCAAAATATACTGCCTAAAATGTAAAACCCACACCGAGACTAAAGACGTGCAGCACACTACCTCAAAAAATGGCAGACCTATGATGAAAGGAATCTGCATGGATTGTGGCTCTAAAAAGAGTCGTTTTTTACCACTAAAGGGGTAACTGAGGACCCCGAAAAAGTTTATTACGACCCGGAGACTGGATATTGCGGCATAAACGAACTCAGTAGAAAAACAGGTTTAAGTCGAAAAAAAGTCTCAGATTTCTTACATCAACAAGATGTGTACACAAAACACAAACCACTCATCAGTAAGTTTAAAAGAAGGAGAACTTATGTCTCACACATTGATGATCAATGGCAAGCAGATTTAATGTTTGTCTATAAATTTGCGAGGAGTAAGCATAATGATGGAACTAAATATCTACTAACAGTTATTGACTGCTTCAGTAAATATGCATGGGCCATTCCTATTAAAGACAAATCATCAAACGAGGTGACTCAAGCATTTAAAAAGATCTTCAAAGAGCGGGTTCCGGAAAGGATTCAGACGGATAAAGGCCTGGAATTCGTTGGCCATACCACTCAAGAGCTATTTAAGGAGAAAAATATCCAATGGTTCACAACAGAAAATGTTGAGATAAAAGCGGCAATGATTGAAAGGTTTAACCTCACGCTAGGCAATAAAATAAAGCTCTACTTATGTCAAAATAACACTGAAAGATATATAGACGTACTAGACCAATTAGTGAAGAATTACAACCACTCATACCACAGAAGCATAAAGATTACGCCTGTGGAAGCCAGTCTGGATGAAAATAGTGGAGAGGTGTATCGTAACCTGTTTAAAGAAAAGACCATACGCAAACCTAAATTTCAGGTAGGGGATAAAGTAAGAATATCAATATATAAGTCCACCTTCGGAAGAAGTTACCAAGCGACCTTCACGGAAGAGGTATTTATCATTTCCGAAGTGTTAAAGACCGACCCTATCACCTACAGGGTAAAGGACTTAAGTGATGAAGAAGTGAAAGGTACTTTTTATGATAATGAACTGGTAAAATATGATAAGAAAGACAGCGTGTATAAGATTGAAAAAATAATCAGAAAGAAAGGGGACAAATATCTAGTAAAATGGGTAGGCTATCCTGAGACCAGTTGGATCCATAAAAACGATCTTCTATAAATTTATTTTTAATAGCTGTCATGGCTATTAAAAATTGATCAACCATCACTTATTGGGGTCCAGTTTAAAGCTTCGAAAACGGTTCGACAGATTTCTTCATTCTGCTCAAGTGTTTTCTTCATTTTAGGTAACTTAAGCGGTACCTGAAAATCTCTTTTCCGCAACAGATGAAATAAAATGTATTCTTTGCTGATTAAGTTTTTCCGCTCTGGAAACAATTCTTCATATTTATGAATAAATGTAAGGAATTCAACCAAGATCACATCTTCTAAGGGAATATTAAACCCATTTAACCATTTAGTGAGATTTTTCAGTCTGCTTTGACTCCTCTGTTGCATCTTCATCATAGAATATAATTGAGCTCGATCGATAGGATGTTTATTAGGATTGCATCTCAGCTCTTCATGACATGTCATACAGACGTAAAATTCATAATTATCTTTTGTTACAAATTTGTGCTCACACTCTTGAGTCTTATTTTCCATGGTCTTTGATTTGTCTAGACCAAAGAATCTTATTATTTCCATCATTTCGTCTGACATTTATTAATACAAGTCTTCTCTTTAAATAAGAAAAAATACAGAAATCAATTCAGCTTTCAAGGACCGACGAGCCGTCCAACTTTTCATCATGTGAATGAACCCCCCTCAATATTTTAAGCATTTAAAGAGATGCATTTAATTTATAAAGATGAGTGAAAATAAAACTTTGATCGATATATGTTATGAGCAAATCAAGGATAACTTTTACTATGGGTTGTTCGGAGACTTTAAGTTGGTTATTGATAAGAATACGGGATGTTTTAATGCAACAAAACTCTGTCAACTTGGAGGCAAGAAAAGATTTATTGATTGGAAACAAACCGAGCGTTCCAAAAGATTAATCAAATATTGTGAAAGCTGGTGTAGACTTTCCCACAGCAGCTTTTACGAGATAAGAGAACAGAACAACGATCCTCTGAATAAACAGATCACAGGTCAATATGTCCCACAAGAACTTATCCTAGACATCGCTTCTTGGATCTCACCCCAGTTCTACGTCAAATGCAATAGAATTATCCTCAACTACTTTGTAAATGAGTATAAGGCGATGGACAAAAATGAGTTTGAACTAAAGCTGAAAGACATCGAAGATAAAATGGAAAATCTAATGCTTGAAAAGTACACGATCCAACAGAAGCTTGAAATTTCAGTCGAGGACCGCGCACCCCAGCCTGTAAAAAAGGATAAGCGAGAACGATTTATTCTTATTAAATGTAATGATGAAACCTACCCCTACTACGCAACAAGATCTCAGGACGTTCGTGCTAGAGGTGTGTTGAAACACCAACGCTCCTTATATACAGAGGTCTCCATCCTATTAGATCTCCCCTGTCACCCCAACTCCAAAACTCTCTTTGTTAGAGTTAGGGATGAATTGAAGAAAAAGGGGGTTACATTTAAGTCATGTAATATCTCTTTAGCCGGCTCGACTAATAACGAAGACGAGTTAATAGAAGCAATGAATGGTATCAACGAGGAAAAGAGGGTACTCTAGTTTTGATCGCCTTTTAATGGATTGAAAACCATTAAAATGTGTTTTAAATATTGAGGTTGTGTTTTCACAGGGCTGGAGTGTTTATGTCGTCTTTTAAAATTGAATCGAAGAAACTTCACCCCTTCAATAATAAAATCACTTAAAGAAAAGATTTCTTATATAAAAGAATGCAAAGTTCAGTTTATCAAAATATTTACACACATTTAGATAACCTTAAAGCTCTGTATTCTAATGTAGGTGGGGAAATGTGTTCATTAGCATATGTATGTGAAAATTTGACACCACTTCTAGAATATCTCGGGAACGATCATCCTAGATTATTCGCTGATGTGAGGACATTTTTCCTTGCTTGCCTTGATCAAATGTATGATATAGTTTTTAGCGAAGAAAACGATGATTTACGAGATGAGGGTTTAGAAGATTTAGATGGAGTACTTAGCATACTCGACAAACTAGTTTAGTTTGGATTGCGTTTTCATGGTTGTTAAACCATCAAAATGTCTTTTAAAATTGAATGTACCCCCTCAATATTTTAAGTATTTAAAGAAACGAGATATATATATAAAGATGGAATCTAAAACCGTTCGGCAGTTGCAAGACTACTGTCGGGAACATAATATTCGAGGATACTCGAAACTTAAGAAGGCGGAACTGATTGAGCTCATTCAAAACCATAGTGGCTTTTCCAGTTTCCATAATGACTTGTTCAGCAAGTCCAAGAAGAAAAGAGAACTTAAAATCAGGTGTTGTGGTAAGTTATATAAAGAATCTAGCATAAATAAGCACTTGCAAACAAAAGCTCATCAAAACTATAAGCCTAAGAAAGCAACCACCTGCCAGGAGCATGATTTTGATAATATACAGAACCTGCATCACATGAC
>JAPDSC010038978.1:619-12265 GCA_026290005.1 Latrodectus geometricus
ATAATAAATTTGAGTTGTTCCGCATTTGTTCAAAGAAACAACAATAACAACTGACTTTTAAAGTCATAAATTAGACCGTTTTATATTATGAATCGAAGGATTTTTCATTCTTTTAATGAATTAGAAAAAATCTTTAAACTGATCACATTTAGATTTAGGAAGAACAATTTCTTTCTAAATCTAAAAAGAAAAACAAATACTCCTTTTGGCTAAGTAAACAGAATTTTTATGCGAAACATGTTATGTGAAAGGTAAACAGACAAATATTGAATGCCCCAAAACTATGTCATATATTAAAAGCTAAATATTCTCTCAGTGAAATGTATCAAATCTGAATTCATAAAACAATCAACATTGCAATTTGATTAAAAGTTTATTCAAATTGACAGTCGTGACAGTCGCCAATGAAGTGACAACTAAGTGACAGTCGCCAATGAAGAAAATAAAGATTAGAAAAAGCGCATGCAGTTTATAAAAATATTATTTCAAGGTTATTTTTTGGTCAAAATAGAAACTTTTCTATCCTACCACGTCTTTCATTTAAAGAAGTTTTGTAAATGAGTACATAATATATAAAATGCTATAATAAAATTTTAGACCTAAATAAATAACCCAGTATGTGGATATACTTTAAATAAATATTGAATTAATTGAGTTAAATAACCTAAACAATAGGACTAGTCCACAGTTTGACAAGTTTACTGATGAAGATTACTGAACTGTATCCCAGCACTACACAAAAGTAAAATTTTTTTTAAGAATATGTACAAGCTCATTGTAAAATTAAATTACTGTTATTTCTGCTGCGGTGTTCACTTAAAAATATAAAATATTTTTCTGTGGTTTATGGTAGATGAGCTTGGAAATCATTGAAAATAAAAACATACAACCACCATGCAAACAAGAGTGCAATTGTGTGGAGTTAATGAAACATATTGGAATGTATGTTTTGAATTTTCCATTACGTTTAATTTTCTGAATTCTTTATAATAACACAACATTGAAATAAAACTTTGATGATTCAATCCTGACATCGAGGAATTTTAATTTGTAAGCTTTTCTTTTCGTGAAAACTATTTGTATTCAGACATTTCATTGAGAATATTTAGTTTTTTATTCTATGAAAATATTTTATTGCTCCTAATTTTTTCTTTAATTTATATCAACAAAAGATGTAACCTACAATCCTAAGAGATAACCAAGGACAATTTTGTTCAGAATACAAGATGTAGCTTCAATATGTGAAAATGATTTCAATGATATCAAATGATAATAAGTTATTAAGATTTGATATTAAAATTTCAATGATATTAAGTTATTAAATTACTATTGATTTATAAAATGATACATAAAATGTCATATGATAACTGTTTTAATAACTTTGTCTGATAACTTTATTGTTATAAGACAAAGTTATTAGAACAAAGTTACTGAAATACAGTTAAATACAATTAGTGTGTTTTATACTTGTGAATTAACAATTTTGATTTTCTTCCAAAAAATTCATTACCTTCTCTGTTTTCCTAAATTAAAGAATTACAAACTTTATGAACGAGTAAGAAATGCAACAATAATAACTTATAAAACCATTTAATTTAAAGACTAATTATTATTATTTTTTTTGGCAAATGTATTAATTTAATAGTTTTAATTTTAAAAATCGAAAGAACTTAAACTGAAGATTTTTTTCACACAATTCATTCTCTAAATAGTTAAATTAGTACTCACCCAGAAAATTATTTACTTAGAAAAATAATTAGAAGAAAACTATATTCCTAAACTAATATTAAAATAAATTTTGCAGTTTCCAACTTAAATGAAAACTAAATTAGCTAATGTGTCAAACATTAGTTTCTTAACTTTTTTTATAAATTGTAATGCAAAATCAAATAGTAAAGATATCAATTTGGAGACATATGAGAGTATGAAAAATGCCAAGCCTCATTTGTAGCAGAAATAAAGATACACATATATAGAATAGACTTCTGCTTCAAATTCCATAGTTAATAAAAGCCAAATTTATTTTTAGAATTAATTTAGAGTTAAAAATTTCTCGCAGACAAAGGCAATATTTTTGTTAAAACTAGAAATTTCTACAATATGATTGTGGATATTATTGTATTTTAAAATGAGAATTATTGTATTATAATAAAAATCTATTGAATTAAAGTTTAAAAAAATCTTCAATTGACTAATATGCGAGCAGTTTATCAATTTTACAAGGAATTATAAACCCAGCATTTATTTTAACATAAGGGATTATAGAATAAGGAAAATTAAATATAGATCATAATTTTAATAACGGTTTTTCAACAAGCTTGTGTTATGCACCAAACATGAAAAAAATTAAAATATTTAGAAACAAATTAAAAATTTATCACTGAATATAAAAACAGAACTTTCCACTCATTATGTCATATCATCACCCTTACATCATAAATTTCCAACGATTTCAAAATGTCCATATTAAAAATTTTAATTAGATTTTATTAATGACTAATTTAATAATTTCATCTTCAAATTAAAATAAACGAGCTTCCTCAGGGTAATAAAACATCATAAGTATTAAGTGATATTTTTCATAAAATTCTGCTCAAAAATATTATTTAAAATTTTAAATTGTGTTCAAACACTGAATATATAAAACAAAAATATATGTTTTTAATTAATATTCCTATAACTTTTGGCATTTAAATAGATATATAACTTCACAATTTAATTAAATACTTTAAAAATTGATAAAAAAATTAAAATTACAGATATATATATTGCTACTACTGAAATATTTATTTTCTTTTGATTCAAATTAGGTTCCTTGATGCAGTTAAAAACATGCAATATATAATTATATATATTATGTATACTTATATTTCATATTAATCAATATAATGATAAAATCTCTTTACAATGAATTAAATGCATACTTTTGCACAATAAAAGAATTCAGTAGAGAGCATATTTTGGTTCATTTCAGAAAAATAAAATAATAATCTTAAGTTATATTAGAAATGGAACATTTAAAACTAATTTTAAAAAGTGATTCATTTTGGTTTTTATATTATCATTAAATATATGAAAATTTTTATTTGATATCTCTTTTAAAGCAAACAATAAAAATAAGTATACATTCAACATTATATGCACTTTCATGTTAACAAATAATTTGTACATTTTAAAAAAAATGAAATAATTCTTAACAATACAAGAGCTTACCTTCAATACATGTTTAAATATTAAAATTATTTAAACATGTAAACAAATATAAAAAAAATAACATATGAATTGAAATACATAACCATTTAGATTTTAAATAAGATACAATTTTTGTAAAAACCAAACTTAAGCAGGTCATTTTATGTTATTTATATTGACAAAAGATTCATAATATTTAAATAATTAGTTTATAAATGCATAAACAATAATTTACTATTTTTAGGTGCGTTCTTAATTTTAAAATAGCAACTCCTTGTAAGCGATGCTGCATTGTAAACACTAATGAACTTTTATTAAGTTTTAGAATATTGAATTTAAGAATATAAATTTAAGATTTAATAATAAATGACAAAATTAAAAAAAGAATTGCTTAATTCCTAAAACACATCAAAGTGCATATCTACGTATTTTAACTATGTCTTTTTGAATAAAATAGCATTGAAGAGAAAAAAAAATAAAACTGAGAATATATTTTTTAATAAACGAAAAATCTTGAAACTTTTAACACAATTTTTGATACAACTTGTTCATTGAATAAATGAATTAATGTTAATAACTTTTACGGTTAGCTTGACAATTACTTCGGAGGCTGATATTAACCCATTAAAAACAAATTTAATAAAATGGATAATTTTAATGAAAAATAAAAAATTATATTTGCGAATAAAAAAAATCTCATTTCAATTTAATAAACAATTTACAATAGATATAACAAATATCCTCAGTTCTTATAGAGATTTATTGCGAATTCTATCAAAGTATTGAATGAATACAGTTCACAAAATATTATAACACTGTGACTACTAGACACATTTGATGCTTAAAACATTTCAAGAGTTTTTAAACCATTATCATGCAGCTTACTATTTATTATCCTTTAATTTATAATAAAAATATAAAAAAAGAATTACTTAAAATTGATCAAAGAACTAAGGTTATGTATCACTAATTATTTTAAAATACATTGCAGAAATTAATATTTATTATTCAATTCATTTAAATCATCCATAAACCATTTTTATAAGATCATCTAGATTCATACAATACCACATTTAATGAACAATAGTTGTCTTTCAGAAATACAATACATCTTATAGTTTATTTCAATAGGTTAAAGCACAGAAACTCTGATAATGTAAAAAATTATAATCAAATATTAACATACTTTTCATTTGATGAAACGATTTTCGCAACAAGAACCTCTTGTAAAACTCGAGTGTCTCATCCAGTACTTTCCAGTATCACAGCAAGCAAAAGAATGGTTTTAAAAAAGTTCCGATTTAATGATTAGACTTGCGTTCTGTGTTTTGGCTTCTAAACTCTCTCTCTTTTACTTTAACATTTTTTTCGTAAATTGAAAACTGAATTTCATAAAAATAATGACTATAGTAGGAACAATGAAGTTGAATTTAATGACTGTAGTAGGAACAATATTCATTATTTTAGTATTACATTTACGATTTGAATTATTTTACCTTTTATTCTATAGTGCCTTAAAATTTACAGGACGATATTGATGATGGCAAAAGGCACTTTATCATTATATCTTTAGGATTTTATTTAGAAGAAATAATTATAAATGAATATTTTAATAATTTAGAGTTTATTCTTTAGATAATAAAATTGCATTTTTTCCACTATTGACACCTTCATTTAATTGTCAATAACTTCAGATATTAAAATTAAACTTGATTATAACTTAATTTGATGATAGAAATAAGAGTAAATTTCCCGCAAAAATTTTTAAAAAATCAAAAATATGTATAAATATTATATTATTATGATTATAATTGTCGTCGAAGTTTTTCATCTTTTAATATTCTATTTGGAAACTTTTTACACACAAGTATTTATTCCGTGTATAGCACCATTTCTTCTGTAATTTTTTTTTTTTAAAAATAGATCGTTTCTATACAAAACTAAATTTTTATTTAAAGTAGTTTATTTATGTTCTCAGTGTCTATCATTATAGCTCTTTGATGTTTGTATTCATGTTGAAACACAGTAAGATGCTTATGGAGGTACATCAATTAAAAAATATGCTCTATTCCTTCGATATCAATTCACTCACTCAACAAAATTTAAAATTTTTAAAAGGCTTGAGTTGTTTATCATGCAAATAACATCAACACTGAAAACATTCTATTTTAGGCGTACAGCTCATCATAATTATTTTTCAATTTAATAATGCATTTCTTTAAGGCAGAAATTATTGAATCAAATAAATCTGCACGCATTGAAGAATCACACAAAACTTTGTACCTAATCCTGATTTAATTTAAACTAAACTTCCTAAAAAATATTTTTCTCAATTTTATAACTAACAATATGATATTAAACATATGACTTTTTATATTATTTGTAAAAATATAACTCCATCTTTGCCAAGTGTTTGGTTGTTGAACTCAAAGTTAACATTAAATTACGCTTAAATTTGCTGTAAACTGAGAACAAATTTAACTGTAATTTAATCTTTAAATGTAAGCATAATTTTGAGATATATTTAGAGAAAATTGATACACAAAATTACATGGTCTAAATTTTTACAAAAATAAGATAATGAATCCCGAGCATGGATTAATTTCGTCATTATCTAATTTTTGCTTCCAAATTTAAATCAAATATCATCGATATGCAAATTAAAGGAAATAAAAGATACCAAATAAAAACAAAAATACATATAGATGAATTCACTGGTGTGCTTTTTCACAATTATTTAAATTCACTCAATTTAATAATTTTTATATTTATCATTTCTGTATTTAAAGTAGAAGGTGCTATATAAATTACCTGAGATTTACAGCTTAAAGAAGTTTCCTAAATGTTTAAAATATCCACACACACAAATGAGGGTCTTGCCCATGAATTGTTGAATTAACTTTTATTAAGAACGCCAATAATTTAGTTAGCGGTGAAACATTACAATTTTATTTAAGTCTATAAAAAAAGTATGCATAAAACATATCTATAATTTGTTTCCCTTTAAAGGAAATCACTTAATAATTTTCTGTTTTTGATCTGTAGTTAAATTAACGAAATAATACAAAACAGAATGAATTGAGTACTCGTTAGCTTTAGAAAACAATTTCAAAAAGAAAATTATTCTTTTGGTACTATAATAATTATCTACAGTAGAATTGTAAAAAGTGATTAGTTCTAGTTAGATGAACAATGAAATAAAGACACGCAAGATACAGAGTTATATACGTAGTGTTGCCCTTTAAAAGCCAAAATAATATATATAAAAAATATCGTATTTTTTACTATTTGCGATGAAATAAAATTTCGAGGTTTATATCAAATTACATGCAAATAATTTTAAACCATTTGAATTAATATTTTAATTTGAAATGATGTTAAAACATACAATATTAAATGTGTTCATTTTAAGATAGGAAAAAACTTATTCGTAAAATAAACTGAAGCACATGTTCAAAGTATTACATATTATGAAAGAAAAAATATATATGACTCAGCTATTATATTTTATTTAAATTATTTATGACGTTTTTGAAAATTTTTGTCTAACAAGAAGTTTTCCTGATGACACTATCATAATTGACTTAAAATATGAAGTAAAAAAGGAATCAATCTGCGTTGCAGATGGAGTCAACATTCGTATCTTCCCAGTTGAAAAAGCAACATCAGCACAAACGCGCCCATACCACACGTGACTTGTTTTTTTTATTATTATTTAATTTTTCCACGGTTAAAAAGCAAGGATAAAAAAATGGAACTCGAAAAGCATTGCTATACTAAACAATGATAGCTACGCGCGTTCATAGATGTGTTTTTCTTGTTGGGAATATAAAAAAGTGCCTTATCATGTTTTTAAGATTTAAATGGCGATAGTAAATTTATATAGTGAAATAATTCTTCTGTTCGATCCACTTTTTTTAAAAAAATTGAAAACTACTTTTTAACCCATTGAGTACTGAGTTATTTGATGATTTTTATGCCCATGAAACGGATTTACTTTGTCGCTATATGGATTAATATATAAAATAATGCATTTTTATTTGGAATATGCTTAATATAAAAATCTGTTTCAAAAATATCTTTATATTCCTGATATAAATATATTTTTGAAGCAGCATTTCAGTTACAAAATATAAATAAATAGTGTCATAAATTCAGATGATAAGTCAGAATCTTTCACAGTAACTTCGCCAAGTAAGCAGATGACGAGTCTAACTCGTCAAATGTATCCAAAAATGTTAAAAACAATTCTTGTATATTGTAAATTCATGTAAGATATTTTATTTCCGTTACTTCTTGTTTGTGGTTGTCACGGTTCCTGCAGTCAAAACAGCGCCAAGATAGAAATATAATCTCGTATTCTTTAGGATATTTCTAGCTTTCCCCGCATTTTCTTATATTTCTAGCATACTCCAACAACAGTTTAATAATGACTTCAAAAGGCTCATGATTTGCATAGAATTTTCGCCATGTGAATTTTACATGACACGCTTTTAAATCTCGAATACTCGTTTATTGTTTACAATGTCTCACTCTGCATTTCTACTTATTTTCATTTACACATAATTTCAGTTTATATTCATGGATGCATATTCGATTATGAGGTGCCTGGCTTTTTTTCTTGAATAAATTGGCATATTCATCATTCTACGGTAAATTAATAATTGCCAACATTATTTCCTACAAAATTCAAGTTGAAAAAAAAAAGGAATATTACCGCATTACAAAGTCCTTATGTCAAAATAAAATTAATTATTACTGATCTTCGTTTCGCGACTTATGGCATTTTCTCCCTCTACGATTTATTGCTTAACAGCGAGTTTGTGAGAATGATAAAAAAAAAAAAAAAAAAAAAAAAAAATGACCGAAAAAAAAAAAAAAAAAAAAAAAAATTAAAAAAAAAGGAACACAAACTCAAAATTGCATGGTTTAAAATTGAAGAACTATAATGTCATGATAAACTGTTTTGAGTTAAAAGGCAACTGAAAAGTATAAGTTAAAATGCAGGTAAATGATACATGTTGTGATAAGGGCAAACTTATGATGTATGAGTTCCTATAGTCGAGTTTTGACACCATTTTTCCATGTGTGATGTTTATTTTAAACTTTATAAAATCCACTCTTATTGATGAGGGAGCTCAAACCTTTCGATTTTTGACCTTAATAAATCGAAATGTAAGAAATTCATTGTAAAAGTGAAGTAAATTGTAAAAATAAACACAATAACATATGAAAACAAATATTGAGATGAGTAAATGATAAATTTAAAAAAAGTACACCTTAAAAAAATTATTACCATTTTATAAAATTAAAATAAAAATTTAAAAATGTTTTAAAAATTTAATATTTCTCTCATATTATGTATTTTTAATTTTTCTGTGAATAAGTTCGGTGATACATATACTGGTAAAATGGAATTACGATTCATAATGAATTTCTTTTTTCTTATTTTAAAAGCATTTTTCCTGAAATTTATGCAATATTTATCAGTATTATGTAAGATACTAATTAAGTGACGAAATTCAATGTTACTCTGGTTAAATATATTTCAGTGTTCCATTCAATACTGTAGCTTGAGTTGTAGAGAATAAGAGTTCGTTCACAAAAACAAGAAATTTGTATTAAGAAAATTCTGTTAAAGGAACTCGATGCACAATAGAAATTTTCTTATTTTTGGTTTGATTTGAAGTAAAAATAAACTTTAGTTTGAACTTTTATATTAATAATAACGTTACTTCAGAAAATTTATGGAACCATGATAAATGTATGTTTGCAGGACCCCTAAATATACATTCTTAATTAAATAATTTTTTCATAGCTTCTTATAAAGAATTCTTTATTAGGAGGTAAGGAATATTTCTCCCCTCTTACACGATTATTGCTGTCGAGTTAGCAGCGGAATGATTAGCACTCTTGCTCTCAGTTCTACAGTTCGAATTCCAAACATGGATTTGCATGTTTGTAGTGGGT
Organism: Latrodectus geometricus; assembly: GCA_026290005.1. NCBI lineage: Eukaryota > Metazoa > Arthropoda > Arachnida > Araneae > Theridiidae > Latrodectus > Latrodectus geometricus. Next base: position 9,782 of record JAPDSC010038978.1, read on the forward strand.
CGGAGTTCACCTTAAACCGTTCATCCCGGTCTAATTATCTGGCGGGCTCAAAAAGTGACAGACAAAGGTGCCTTATGCAGCCGTAATTTCTTTGAAAAACAATTTCGAGAACTTTAAATCCTACTCTTTTTATTTGATGATTTAGATATCATTTCAATTTATGTCAATTATGAGGGCTCAATTATGGATATGTGAAAAGACTATACTTAGAAATATTTGGTTAGAACGGCGCCTATGAGTCGCATAAAAAGAATTGGAGATGAACGTTGATAACAATTTTCCATGTACATACTTGTCGAGGTGAGTACTTGGGAGTTTTCTCAGTTTCCATTTAAATAGAAATCACTTATTGTAAATTTAATTCACTTTGCCGATAGGCAACACATAATGGATGTACAATTGTTTCCTAGCTAAAGCTCTTAGAAGAATGTCGATTTTTAAATATAAATTAAGGGAATCTCAAATTTCATCAATAAATCTTCTGTTCATATCTAAATATTCTTATAATCGCTTTAGGAGTTTTTTTTTATTAAAACTATAAACGTTACAATGTTAGAAACTAAAATACAAATGATAATTATAATTAACTAGCTGTACCCGCCCGGCATTGCCCGTGCATTTAGAAAATGCAGATAAGTGAATAGCGCAGGAATAGTAGTGTAGGACATGTAGACTGTCTCTCTCTCTTCTCCCCCACACACACAACATTCTCCGTCGATAAAAAGGAACAATATATCCTAAATATTTTAAACGGAAAATTTTCCAAAAGATGGTCGCCAGAATTGTTTCTCAAAAGGAGCTGGTACAACCCCGGAATCAGCTATCGGCGAGCAGCGATCTCGAAAAGAAGTTTTATAAATAATTTTTTAAAAATTTTTCTAATTCAAAAATCGAAAATCGGGCTTCGAGGTCTGGTGGCCAGCTCCCTTGTGCTTCCGTGTAAAAAATTCCAGGTCCCTGCGTGCGATAGATTTGGCTGGAGAGCTCGGTCAGACAAACGGACAGACACATTACACTTGCTTTTATTATTATAGAAGATAAAAAAAAGTTTGATTCCTTGTAGATTTTCTTAATAACTTTGCTTAAGGAATCAAGTATTTGTGTTCATTTTCTATATTTATTTAGTTTAATGATTTTAATTAGAAATATTTTATATAAATTAAAATTAGATGTAAGTTTGATTTCCTAACGATTTCTTATTAAAAAGTTTAAGTGTATCTAATAAATTCTTCAAAGTTTTTATTTGCTTTCAAGAATTTGAGAAAACTTGAATGATAAATAAACTGCTATTCGTTTGTGCTAAAATGAATAATAATTAGAATTTCCTGAAGAATGTATTGAGTCAATAATATAGTATGAAAATGGGTACTTCTTCATTTCACCGGTGCAAGTTATAAAGTCGCCAAATGGCATTACTATGCGTAACAAAAAATCACAAAATTTCTGCTTTTTCCATCATTAACTTTCTGTTTTTTCCAAATATTTTAAATAAAAAAAAATATTTTTACAAAATAAAATTTTCAATTAACATTAAATGAATTAAATTAATGGTACAATCCTAGGAGACAGGATTCAATTTGTCACCAAAGGTCCCATACCTTTGGTGACAAACGGGAAAAAAAAGCGTCCAGGCAGAACGAAATGGCAAAATAAGAATTCTAGAAATCGTTACGTTTATCGTATCTAGTGTATCAAAGTAGGATTACCAAGAATGACAAAATTTATAATCAACTAAAATTATTCATCCCAAGGACCTAAAGCACATTTTAACCTAAGATTCAAAACACTGATGACAATTATTCGACATAATGCAAATGAATATCTAGATCTGTTATAGAAAAAGTCCTTAATAGGTGAAAATGCGCTTTAGGTCCCCTACTTGGCGCGTTTTCAAAATCGCCGATGCCATGGCGAAAATTCTACGGCTATTTCAAAGTGAAACTTAATTAGCGACCAATGAAAAGACTAAAACAAAAGGATAATTAATGAGCATGAGTGAAAAAGCGCATCAAATTCGCGAGTTGGTGAAGTAGGGGAACTAAAGTGCAATTTAACCAACAAAAGAATATGGAATTAATTTTATAATACACACATACACAATCAGCCAGTTTAACAATATAAAATTCCAAACACGAAAAACAAAAAGCATCATACTTATAACTTAAAAGGGATAAAAAGAAATTATTGGCTGTATCCCAGTGTACGGTACGCTATTTTTATACAATTAATATAATTATAGAATATACAATTAATATCATTATATAATATAAAATTATATTATTTTATACAAATAATATAATTTTATACATTATTATATACAATTAATTATAATTGTATATATGATTACCGTTGTATATATGCGTACCGTATAAGGAGCGTACCGTTCACTGGGAATTAACCGAAATTATTAAAGGCGGAAAAAATTATAAGGGTAAGTAAAGTCCAAATTTTAAAATGCAAAATTAAGATTTCATCTTGATTATT
>JAPDSC010038979.1:0-20349 GCA_026290005.1 Latrodectus geometricus
CTAGTAACCTTGTGATTTTTAGCATTTTAATTAACGTAGTTTTAGGGTTTCTATTTTGTTAATGAACCTTTTGGAGCCATATTGGAGATAAAAAATAGCCAAAAAAGCAAAGGGTACCCTAAAGTATTTTACTCTATGTGTCATTTACATAATCTATTGAAGATGCGGAACTACTTTAATATACCCCCCCCCCAAATCGGAAAATTGGCGACTTTTTTTTCTCGCCAAGTAAAATACTTGTTTTTGGAGCCTTTTTTTCTCGCCAAGATGGAATCTCGCTAAATGCAATTAAATAATAACAAAAAAAAAAAAAAAACTTTAAAAGAAAACTCAAAAAATGGTACAAAATACTAGAAAATACTAAATTTGACAACAGCAAAAACCTAAAAGCTGAAAAAACCAAAACTGGCAACAATAAAATAACAAACAGCAACCCTAAAAAGTCCGTAGGGAGTGCCAGATCTGGCGCTTAATTTTTTTTGGGGGGGGGGGGTATATCAAAGTTGTTCCGAAGATGCTTAGGTACAGGATCTACCAAATTATTCTTATTTAAAATTATTTGCAAACTATCTCAGTGTTATTTTGGTTAAAAATGTTTTTCCGCAAATAATGGTAACATTATTTTTTTTAGTGATTTTTGTGAAATATTCATGTGGGATCAATATGAATAAAAGTATCGTTCCATACTTGATTACAGAACTTCGCAAAATTAATGTATGAATGAAAATTTAAATTAAAATAGCTTGTACTAATTTATAAAAACCAGAAATGTTTATGCTTGATCAGTTTTTAAATTTACTAAGCACGAAATTTAAATTAAAATTCTCTTAAAAAATCACAAAATCAAATGTAAAAATCGAATTCAAATTAAAGTAAAACTCAAGTTTTTGTTAAAATTTTTTTTTTACTTTTCCATTTCACTGGCACAGGTGATAATGTCGCCAAATCGTACTAAAAGCCGAAACAAAATATTTTCAATTGCAGCTTTTACCGTCATTGTTTTTCAATTGTCCAAAGATAGAAAACATATAGGTAAATATGACGCGAATATTTTTAGAAACGTTTAAAAGATATTAGGTACAAGATATATACACAGATGTTATGTATATATTCAAGCATAACATTAGAACTGAATATAAACGTATGCAGCATATCCTTGTTGCAAAATACGCTCACTAGCGATACACTCAAACCTGTTTTAGTGCATTAGATAGGGACTCTCTCTCCGCATAAAAGAAAACGCATAAAAGGTCGCACAAAACTACAACTATAATAAATAGTTTTCGCAACACAGTTAAAAAGTGCTTCTTTATGTGGTGAATAGGACTACATAAAAAAATTCTCATGTAGAAAATAACGCAAAACCCCTTATGAAATAACTAAGAATTTCTTTTTTACCCAAGAGTACATTCAGGATAACGATACTTCGATAAGGCAAAGTAGGAAAGCGAACTTAACTAAAATGTAATCCAAATATTTTAAATGTAATTTAAGCAGTAGTGATAAAAATTATATCAATCAGTACTGGGACATGGTGACCTGGTTATTGAGGAGTTCGTTTTCGTTAACGGGAAATAGTGAGTTCGAATCCATGTTCAATCGAAGATAGCCAAATCACTAAAAGCGGCTGAGACACGTTAAATATGTCGATGTCGCAATTTGCTCCATGAGAAATGATACCTCGGGGTCTTCTGCCGTAACTTCCAGTGATTAATGTACTAATCATTTTCAGGAGAAAATGTATTACCGCATAAATGTGTATCTTAAAGAGTTTATAGTGGATCGGAAACTTTAAAATCGTAACTATCGTAACTTCAAAATAAATTTATCCTTGTGTGCAAAAAAGAATCGTAGAGCAATAAGCAAGTTCGAAAGCCAATCACAACTAAATAGACACAGAAAAATATTCTAGATACTTTTTCCAATACCAATTCAATATATATATGTTGTAATTCAATTAAAATTGCATTAAACTTTAAAAATTGTAAATACTTGTTAGCTGGTATTTGAGCTAATCAGTCTGGCCTTATAACCTCTAATTCTTCAGTTGAAGAAAAGGGACTTGAGGTCTAAATTAGTGTTATAATATCTTCTAAAAATGGTACAAAAAGAATACATATACCATAATACACAACATTTCTAAATTACAAATTAAATTTATCCATATTGTTTGATGTTAAATTATTTGATATTTATTTATTCATATTAAATTTTGTTGAGTTTATCAATTTCTAAATTTAGAAACATTCTTTAAGAATTGTGTTAACTCCTCTATTAAGAAGATATCCACATTTTTGCATGAATTTTTTTATGATTTTCAATTTAAAAATATAAACAATTAAATTTTATTTCTATTTAATTATTGCAATAGCATAAATTGGCTTAAATGCGTTAAATTTTGGTTTTATTGGAATTCCTTCCTTGGAACTTACTATATAAATGTTGTTTCTAAGAAAACTGTTGCTAGAGTTTTATCTATTGGACAAATTTATTTAATCGCATATTAGGCTATTATATTTTTATTGCCAAAAGTTGTTATATATAAGGAATCAGAATATTGTTTTAAATATTACATGATAATTTTCCATATTTTCTTAAGCAACAGATTAGATAAGAGCCTTTAAGTTATACTCCTAAAATTTGTAATAATTTTAATTCTTTTATTTTTTACCTACAATTAATTTAACTATCTGTATTTCATGTATTTCACATAATTTCTTCAACTCAGATTTAAAAGTTAATTTTCTTTGAAACTCATCCAAAATAACAAAATTATTAGTAAAAATTTCAGTATTTCTTCACGAAGGAAGATAATTTTGACCCTGAGCAAATTTATTTTAATTAAAAAATTATTTTCTTTTTTTCCCCTGCTAAATTTATGCCACAATGATAATTTTCTCAAGGTACATTAACCTTTCCTAGGTACATAATTCTTTAAGTACCTAGGAAAGGTTAATGTACCTTATCTAGGTACTTAAAGAATTTTTATTGAGGATAATAATTTATTAAGAACTATTAGTTTAGGATAAATTCCTTTAGGTACATTAACAAAAATATCCATTAAATAAATTGATTATCAATTTGCTCTACGTTTGTTTTTTCCTATTGTGTTAACTCGAACAGGATCTACTTACACTAAATGAGATAACAATTAACGTATTTTTAAAACGATCTAATTTGTCTGCTATAGCTTTCATTCTTAACTTATTCATGTATTCTTTTAAGTAATTAATAAATCGCGAAAAAATTTCCGAAATTTTTTCTTTTTGAAAATACTTGTAGGAATTAAATATGAACAGGGTGTAATGTAAATTAGGCGAGATAAGAAAACAGAATGAGAGAGAAATACAGCGTACTATATAGGTAATTGATGGTGTCCAATTAATCTGGCAGGTTTGTCAATTCATTGATGGTAGTGATTAACGTTTTCATTTATATAAACTCACAAAAATTATTCCAATTTCCTTTTAAGAAAATCGCAAAAACATTTCTGAATTCTTTTTCTGAAAATGCTTAAAAGAATTTTATATGAATAGGGTGCAATGGGAATATGAGGCAGTAAAGAACAAAACAGAAGGAAATATTCAGCACACACATAAATAATTGATGTGATATCCCATTAATCTGGCAGTGTTTTGAAAATTCACCGATGGCAGTGTGATTAGTGTCTGTATTCATATAAACTCCCAAAGATTGCGCATGCGCGAAGCTTCATATTGAAAATGCCATAAGCATCAAACTTGATCATTTTTTTATGACATATTTGTTGATAAATACTTGCTTTTAAAAGTACATGTCACCAAAATATGTATGTGTTTCCCTCAAATATCTTTTAAAATTTTGATAGTTACCTAACTATGACTGTCTTTTGGGAAATGATTTACTAATCTATAATTCGTCTTAGACGAGTACTTGTTTCCAGTAAGTAAATGGTGATTTAATTAGAACAATTAATATTAATAAATCCCCATAACAGTTCATAAAAGAGCATGGACATAAAATCAGAGTACAACATTCCAATCATAAATTTAAAAAAATGCTAAGTACATTAATGTACAAACATAAACATGGTATTCAAAACAGTGTAATAGCCACTTTGTAATGCATAGTAGAAGTTGTGTACACAATTACGTAACTCATTTATATTCCAAGGTCTATCAGATTATGACAAGGATTTCGACTGGCTCCAAAAATTCTTGGTACTAATTTCTGCCGGAGAATTGATCGATTTGTTCCAGCCAACGAAGGCATCCAAAACATTACATTTTGGACATAAAAATAATGATTAACAAGAGTTATTCCACATGCATTTCTGAGATCGCAGCTCAAGAAATTTGTGGAAAAAAATTAACCATGTAAAAGTTCCTTCTTTTGATTGCATTTGAGCGATAATCACGTCAAACGGTTTACGAGGAAGTCGTCATTCAAGGTTAAGGATAGGGAATATGACGTCTGCTTTTAGGGTTTGGATGTTTATGGGTGACATAAAAAGATTCTTAAGGACCTTCAATTCAGACTATCCGAGCAGCATAAAAGTTAAGAGAAGGAAGCTGTTCATCTTGTGGTACAGAAGCCATCATTTCGAACGCATATACTGAAGTAATGAATGTTTAGTGTTGATTATGAATAATTATTGTGCGTTTTCAAGAAGGAACGATGGACGAAATGATTTTGATTTTCAATGTTTTTGATGTGAAGTCTAAAATAATATATGCTTAGTTTACGGGTTTAAGAATAAAAAACAAAGAAAATTTTCTCCATTGAGTTTTGAAAATGGCTGCTTTTATGTTCAAGAATAGCTAACTATAACCAGTAACTATAGGTTTCATGTAGAAGAAATGAAAATTAGTTTCGACTTTAGGATGTTTTCCAGTAAAATTCCTATTTATGTAAGCAAAAATGGATAGAGAGTCGGTACATATGTAAAATACCGTCAATCCAAATTGACAATAAATCCTTTGCATATTGTTCTCCAGTGCATATTCAATGAGAGTCGAAACAAAAAAGTTAATTTTTTTTAAAACAGTGAAATTAATGTTTTAGAACATGCGATTAAAAAATTTATGGCACAGTTTATTTGTAACATTTGTTAAATGTAAAGAGACACCTTAAATTTATTATTTCAACAATAAAAAGAAAAAAAGAAATATCTAAAAGGAATATACCATACTGGCGCACGGAATTCGCACTGATGCCATTTAAAAGGGAATACAAATAAGCTTTTTTTGTGAAAATGAGATGCCGCATAAATTTTTATTATTTTGTATAAATACAGAGAAATGAATATTATAATTGAACTTTTTAAGGAAATAATAAAACACAAAGTATTAATTCTGCATTTGATATGCATTTTCTGATATCGGTAAAAAATAATATTTGGCACAATTTTTCTTGCTCGATGAGATTTTGCTCGTTTACCAGAATATTTGAAGCAAATTTAATTTTGTAATCAGACCAATCTGAATGCCTTAATAATTAATATGAATATTATTTTTCAGTTTATCATACATAATAATGCATAAATACAAATAACTTTTAGTATGGAATAGCATATAAGATCAATTTTTTTTTAATAAAAGCACTTAAGGGTAAGTCCTTAGAAAATAATTTTTGCCAAATGCTGTAATACATTTTCAATCTGAAACTATTGAAATTAAATAACAAATCTATCCGAAATAGATTTTCTTCGCCTCGTTAAAGATTCACATGGGATTTTAACCATATCTTGAGTGAGCTAGAATTAATTACCAATTGCATATATCGGAGTTTGTGTATATAATTAAGACTGAAAGAGCTATTGTTATTAATACATACACATAAATTTATTATTTGTATAAAATTTCAATAAGAGAATATTGTATATTTGGGGGAAACCCTTGTATGTATGGATAAAATATTAAAGATCGTGACACTAAAGTTTAGGATTGTCAATGACTTTATTTTGTATTGATGTCAAATAAAAGATCTTAACTAACAAGAGAATTTCCTCGGGGAAAGTTAAAAAATACAACTTTTTTCCTCAAGATTTTCTTAAACTATACTTGTAAAACATCCACGTTGCAGTCTATTAAGGAGTGGATGTGTTGAATTCAAAGTAAGCTCCAGATAACAGTAGAATTAGTTATTTTCTAGGGGATTCTGCAGAACTATAAAAATAGCTTAGCTCTTAACAAGCAGTTATTACACTTTTCAAATAAATTTCCTATTATGAATTTGAATTTAGTAAATATTTGTGTGATATTATGTGGAGGAAACTAAAATTGTTTAAATCTTAGATAAGTGGAGTTTTCTTGTGGAACTTGTTTTCTGTATGTTGATGCAATTCAAGAACAGTTTAATAATTGTTAAGTGTTCTGATGTTCTATTCTATCAAGAATTCAAGAGCAAATTTGGAAATACATAATTTTTTTAATATGAAAAGTCTATTCTTCATTTGGAGGTTTGCGAAAATTCACTTTGTTGATGTTAAAGACAACGCTTAATATCTTTAATTATAATTTAGTTCTGTGTGTGTAAAATTATATAATAATAATTTTTTTTTTGTCCATTGCCAGCCAGGCTGGCAAGTTGGGGTGCGCTGCTCCACTTTTCCAACTGAACCATAAGTTGGTGTGGAGACCAACTTCTTCAGTACACACATACGATAGGTATCCGTTTATGGGGTAGGCAACCATTCATACAAGGAAAGGACAAAGACAGGAGAGAGAGAAGGAGAAAGTACATCCCTGCCCGAACCGGGATTTGCACTGAGGACCTCCCTATCCGCAGTCAGGCACGCTGACAACTAGACAGGGCTGGCGGCATAAAAGGATAATAATTTTTTGGAATAACACTATTATTATGACAAACTGTTAAATTATTCTCTTATTTATATTTTGTGTTGGTAATTTAAAATGAATTTTAAATTTTTCTCAAATTTTTCGCACGTAAAGTGAATTAGCTTTTCGACCTTTTATGAAAGTATTAAATTTTTCTCTTAATTTTTAATGTAATTTTTAACTGCGCTTAAGTAAGAAAATAATAAATCTGTTAAGAAATCATCAAACAATATCGATTTTTTCTAATAATTTATACAAACAACTAAATTTAATACATATTAAAGGCACTTATGATTACAAAGATTTTATAAAAAAATCCAATTTATTTAATGAATATTTCATTTAATAATGTTGCGTGTAAAGTTATTATTATCAAAAACGAATTTTTTTTTATAATTTTTCTTATATTTTTGAAATAAAAATTTAAAACTTAATTTAAAAGGAAGCGATATTCCTTATTTTACGAAGGAGCTATTTATATAATATAATTTTTGCTGTTCCTTGGCATTTGACAGCGATTTGTAGGTTCTTAGTTTCAATATATAAATTTTAAAATGCTCACTTGATTTATTTATATTGTGATAGTTAATTTTAAGTTAAACAGTTGTACTCTATATCATTAGTTTCTTATTTTTGAGTTTTATTCATAATAATATGTATTAATTTATTATTATTATTTTTTAAATATCTTACCATAAACTTAATACCAATAAATGAAGCATGCATGATTTATGGGTTTTGATAGTATGTTTCTATACCAGTAATAAATTTTTCACACGGACAATGTATTCCATTTTTTAAATTGTACTTATTTACTTTATATGCTGTAAATATAAATAAGATATTCAAGAGGGATCGGATTCAAATAAATATGCAAGAGGGATCGGGAGAATAAAACTGAAAACTCGGAGTTGAATAATCAAATCATTATTAGTCCATTGCTGCTTCCAATTAGAGATTTATATACCATAAAAAAGAACAATTCAAAGTTTCTGATTTCATTACTAAGTTTCAAAGATTGTTTTTTTTAATATTCAACAGCATATATTTTACAGGATTTAGAAACGAAATTTCAGTTATGCACTTTCGTATGAAAAAGTCAAATTTTAAGTTAAAGAGTTGATAAAGCTATGTCATCGAGGTTTTTACATGTTTGGAGCTTAAGAAGTAATTTTACGTATAAGCATCAAAAAAATAAAAATTGCATTGAATATATTATTTTATTATTTATATATTATTTTATTTTAAAATTTAGCTACAAATTCTATATACATTTTTAAAATTTAGCTAAAAATAAGATTCCGTATTGAGATTCAGTGATGCACAATGAAAGTGAAAGTAGCTTTTGCAAACGATCGTAAAATTTCGTAATTTCAGGTTTTTAAGTAATAATTACCTGAAAATGTTCAAGGTTAACCTTCTTATATTTCATTTTTGGGTAAGGTCATGAAATCTATGACATAAGAAATTGTAATTGAGTTTGGACTTTGCAGCTAGGTTGTGGTTTTACTTTACTGTGACATTCTTCCGTATGTACAAAATTATACATGGATAATTAATTTTCTAAGAGTGATAAGCTTTGAAAATAATTTTCCAGATGATATATGGTCAGCATAAATTCAGCAATTTGCAATTAACTGTGGAAAAGAAAATATATAGAAATATTTAACTTAAGCGTTTGAGTTTCATTAACTTTATATTTGATAACTAAGACAATTTTGAGAAACATTTAGGAACATTGTATGGAAATAACATTTAGTATCATGTAATTTAATCAGTTCAGTAGAAATCTGAATGCACTTATACTTTGAATTTATCAGTTGAAAATGGTAAAATTTTATCTCAACATTAAAAGCCTGAAAAAATTGTAACATTTAAAATATTTTTATTGCTATCCTGAATGCAAGTTTGTTAAATAAAATATCGTTTCCAAATATGGGACTTTTGACGGCATAGAATATTTTCTTTTCCTAAAGATTTATTTTTCAATTTTTATATTCATTTCCATCATGGTATCGAGAAAAACAAACACACACAAAAACATACATACATACATTAGAAAATATGAATAGAGAATATATTCATCATTTTCTTAGAGTTCAATTATTAGAACAACCAGTAAAAAAATAAGGAAACCAAGCGGAATAAGGAAACCGATGGATGGTATTAACACGATGTGCACGAGCAATAAAATTCAGTACAGAAGAACAGATGAAAAATACTGGGAATTTTAGAATGATAAAAAAAAAAAAACTGAAGTTTTTTTTATCATTCTTAATTCCTTCTAAATTTGTTCTCATAATCATTCTAAAATTGTTGACTTGAAACCTGTTCATCAGAACAAGTTTCAAGTTAAAAATTTGATTTCAAAATTTGACTTTTTGACATTTCTTTGCATGTCAACTTAGATGATCTTAAAGCTAGCTGATTTTTAAAATTTTAAGTCTATTAAGATTAAAATGTTTGATTTCATCAAAATAATCATTCTTAGTAAAAAGTCTATGCTTTTTAATAATGCAGAATCTTTAAGAAATGGGCAGTCTGTAAATTTTTATGACTTTTTGCACTATTTATTCACAAAATTTTATAAGAGATGTTAACATTATATAATGAATAGTTTGACGATTCAAGACTCGCTTAAGGTATTTTGGACATTAAAAATACTGTATATTTCTTAAAATATACAGTATTTAAAATTAAAAATATTATATATTCCTTAAAATATTTTCATTGATAGTGAAATATTTGTCTCGTAAGCGAAAAATCTAGAAAAATTTGAATACGCCCGTCAACAGATGTCATTTTATATTTAATTTCATTTAGAACTGAAGTTGAACGTCCTAATCCGAAGCTTGTGATCTTAACATTAAGTAACCGCTATTCCATAGACTGTAGTTCGTCATTTTAAAAAATCACTTTTTTATTTCATATTTTCACTTTTTTATTTAAATAATCACTTTTTTATTTTTTGATACGTCACTTTAAATAATCACTTTTTTCAAAGAACAAAAATTTTTCTTTTACACGGAAATTTATATTTTATCTTATATCTTTTTTTATGTACTGATTAAAGAATTAGGGTACATGACTTGTGTGTATGAAATCATATAATTATTTCTCCTGTCAATTAACTTAAAACCAAAAATTTATCTTCTAAAATGTCACAAAAAATAGAAGAAGGAAATTTCATGTTTTCTTGACGTCAAACTCTGGAAAAGTATAAAATTAGAAAAATTATAACTCTACAAATGCTTTTTTTTTTTTTTTTTTTTTTTTTTTTTTTGAAATCTATGGTTTTCAATTTTCTTTATAGTAGGCTTGCCAGATTCCAGAAATATTCAACCGGGATACTCATTTCCCCTCTTCTCAGTGATATGTTAATATTTATGAGTTACTTTAATTATAATATATATATATATATATATATATATATATATATATATATATATATATATATATATATATAATAGATAAAAAGTATGAGAGAAGCTATGAATTCATTGTTATGAATATTTCTCTAACTTTTTTGCATTTGAAATGTACTCTACGACGAAATAAATACTATAGACAACAAAATTCTGTATTGAAATGAAAATAAAAATATGAAAAAAATGGGAACAAATGTTATACACATACGTCACTGTATGCAATAAAAAATCAGTTTATTAGGTAACAAATAATAAATTAATATTTTAGATGCTTTTCCATATTTATAAATTTTGGCATTGAAATAATGAAAATAGAAATATAATTTTCTTATATTATATATATGTATGTAGTACATTGTTTATGAAATTCTTCAACTGATAAATGGTAGATTTTAAGTTTCTGTATTGATGTTTCATTATAACTAATGGATTTTCAATAAGATTAACATTTGCATTTATGATTTGTATTAATATCTAATTTAGTTGAGTTTTTTTTATCAAACAACAATCAATTTTCTACATAAGAGCTGATTTCATAAGAATCTATTGTTTAAAGTGCATTTTCCGAACCACACACTGTAAGCTTATTTCTGATGTAAAATTGTTTAGCAATAAAAATATTATATTTATTGTTATTTATATATACACAACACAAATTGTACGTAATAATTATGTACCAAAATTAAAATGCAACATACATCAATGGGAGATGTGACCATCTTTGAATTCTATGGAGTTTTTTCAATAACTTCTCATATTTTGTAAAATGATCGTAATATCAAATATAAATGTAATATCTTCCATTCCTCTAATATAGCAATTTCTAGTTCTTTGGGATCAATTGGATAGAGTTTTAGGTCAGGCACAGTATATCGAAAAGGATCTTAAATGTTTTTATACAATAGGTGTCTGGTGGATAATGGGGGCAGTTTATGAGAAGAATACCTTCATTCTCAAAGTACCCATCCATCAGATTTGTTTGATGTGAATGTACGATATCGCCCGTTCTTTTTGCATAAACTATTGCAGAATATAGTCTTATAAAGAGATCAATTATTTGAACTGTATAATTTTGTGCTGTTGTACTATTACTGTTTACTATAGTAGCTGCCTTGCTGTACTACTAAGAACATATATTTATTACAAGTGATATTTGCAGTGTTCTTATAACGATTTCTAGATCCATACTACAACTCGAAAAAACCCAGTACGTATATTTACACTGAAAGGGTTATAAGAATAAAGGTCATTAACAGTATTAGACTTGTTCAGCTTTCCTTTTCCTCACTAGATCTCATGCGCTGATTATTGGACTTCAGGTCTCAGGAAGAGTTTAACCAGGAACGTAAAGTTTCATCATACAAACTATTCTTCGATCTAAGTAAGCTGGCAGCACTATTTTAACCACCTTATTCTTGTTAACATTTAATGGTATTTAAACTCGTATATAGGTATATGGTTCTTCCATATGTAAACTTTACCATACAATAGTAGAAGATATTAGCTTTTTAACAGAAGTTATAAATTCTGTTATAAATATTGATGGAGTAGTTCGTGGGGTATGCTTAGCAAATAAAGCCATAACTTTACTATTAAATATTGTAGTAGCTCTTGAATGATTGGGAATAGGCTTCGGGAAATTGCAGAGTGATGTATACAGAAAAAAAAAAAAACATCGTCTTTAATTAACTGACTTGAAGTCATCATTGACAGCATGGCAGTGTTCAGAATCACTCATTTGTGTTTTTTCTAACTTATTATTGATTTTATCCGATTCGAAAATAACTAGAATTGAGTTTCAAAGATTTGTCAGTATTTAAGCTCATTTACGTAACTATATAAACATAAAGCCTTGGCCATAAATGCTTGACATTTATCTCAAAAATAAAGTGGGGAAACTGGACTATTTTCATTTTTTGACTTATTTTAAAGTTGATAAATAATTTTAGAGACATTTCATTGGTCGTTAATTAGTTTGTTTGAAAAATCGGTCATTTTCATTGGTTGCTAATCAGTTTCAGTTTGAAATAACGGTATAATTTTAATATTCCATTATCGCCATGGCAAAAGCGTTTTTGAAAACGTGCCGTGCCAAGTATGGGATCCACAGCACACTTTAGCCAAGTTGGCAGAGTAGGGGACCTAAAACGCATTTTCACCATAAAAATAATTTAGAAATGCTTTTATCAAATTGCATGTTATGCACTTAAGGAATTATTATTATTACTTATTACGAAATTTAAAAATTCGAATCTGATAAACGCTGGTAAAACTGCATTTTACGACATTTTAAAAACATTTATTTGGAAATGAAATTAACTGTTGGCAATATGCTAAATCACAAAATGGACGGTGAAATAACATTTAAAACAGTACTTGGCTTTGAAAATCCATTTACAGTATCGCAAATGAAGAATATCTCGATAAATATATTTATAGCAGAAGCAGTTTTATGACACTAAGAATAAGTCAATTTCGATTTTATCGTAAGAATTTAAAATACATTTAAATGTTTAAATGTTTTCAAGGACATTTTCATAAAAAGTCGGCCAATTAACAATTCAAGAAACATACCATTTGATGAATACAGATGGACCAACGAATGATTAAAAATTCTTACAATAAATGTAATTACTGTGGATTTCTGGCAGAGTTTAATTTTTGATACTTTTCTTTAATTTTTTAACATAAATATTACAAAAAAACTTTATTGACAAAAATATTTTTTCAAAAACATTAGGTTTAAAAAAAATCACAATCAAAAAAATTTTTTTTGTGTTAAGAATAAAACCCTAATAGACATGAAACTACCAAAAAAGGAAATTAATTTTTGCAAAATACCTTAATCTTTTATAATATTTTTATGAAATTTTAAATGTTAAGCATTATTGTGTATAACAAAAAAATTCTTATAAGAGTCAAAATATTCTGTTTCGTATACAACACTCAAAACTTATAATATAAAATTCAGTTTTAACTAACTATAATAAAAATTACTTAAATTTGTGTCAGAAAACTAAAATTTAATAATTAATACACTTATTGATATTCGTATATTTGGAAAATATCATACTGTTTTCTTCAAGGTTTGTAAATATTTTAATATGAATAGAAATTAAAAATGACAGTATATTTTAGATATCTTGTGCATATTTATGATTCATTGAACCTATGACGTCAAAGTAAAATTTTGGTTTCTTATGATGCAAGAAAAAAAAAGGATGACGATGCAAATTCAATTCAGATAAAGCAACTTGGAACTAATGAAATCAGTTGACTGTGCTTTTATTGTCAATTTAAGAATCAATCATAATACGAACGAGGTATTAATTAATTCTGGAACAGTTTGATATGTTAAACCAATTAGTTTATATTTTTTAACTTGGATTTTCAAATTCAGAAAACACAAATATTTTAAAACTGATTAAAATTAAGAATCAGATTTAAATATATATTAGAAACAAATTTTTTTAAAATTAAATTTACTAATGTCAGTGAGATTTTAAAATTGAGGGATTGTTAATGAATGAAATTTGTAATGTAGGTGTCATAAGAATAAACAAAATTTTATCTCAATAATTTAAAATAAAATTTTTTCGAAAAAAAAAACCCTAAATTATGTTAAGACAAAAATTTTAAAACAATATTTTTCAACTCTTGAAGGATTAAATAATACGCTTTATGAGTAGTGTTATTTGCGAATTTCCAAACTCATATTTAATCCTAATTAAACATTAAAATAATGAAATGACTTATTGAAACATGTTTTTCCTAACTATGTATTAATTTATCTTCAAAATCAATTTAAAAATGCATAATATTAATGCATATGCTTAAGAGGATACAAATCATCATAGTTATTAAACAATTTTTATATATTCAATATTATATTGATGTAAGTATTTTAAAGCACTAAAATTATCATTATTTCTATTTACGTTTAGTTTTTCTAGTGATTTAGAAATTATATAAGTAAAGCTATTCAATGAATATTGCATTCTCTATATTTTATTGTTTGGTTTAATTCAAAGCGTAATTTTTATAAAAAAAATATTCAATTTGTAGAATCTACTCTATAGTACTTTATTGTTTTGGTTCAATGGAAGTGTTAGTGTATCACTACAGAAATAGTTGAAAAACTTGAAGTTTTCAATTATCACATCAAATTATTACATGTTATGATGTATTTTGAGAAAAAGTTAACGTTTATTTATTTGTCAAATGCCAGTTATTTACATTGGCTGTGAGGCCATTAAACTTCTTGCTTGCCAATAGCGCTGAAATCGACAAGAAAAATTTCTTCACATTCGTCGAAATGATTCGCCGTCATTGGTTGTACACTATTACATAAAACGGCCAATCAGCAAGTCCAATGCGAAATAAATAACATAGACAGTTATTTCCTATCAATAGTCTAAAAGATGCAACCGTTCATGGGTAATCAAGAACAAAAGCTGGGATTGTTGAGAGAACACTCCAAGGCTTGCCCTCACAAGGCCGAGTGGCAACATCTCTAAAAGTCTTTTGATATGTTAGCGATGTCTTAGAATGGAGGCTTGCACTCTTTTTTAGCTTTTGGAGAACCGAAGCCACCTTTTTCGCAAGCATATCAGTCATCTCATTCTCATAAATACCGCAGTCTGAAGGTATCCATTGAAAAGATATCTTGTAGGAAAGTTCTTTTTTGGACTTCCTGACACACTTGAACTCATGTTTTTACTCTCTTCGTAAGAGAAGACGGCCTTGTATTGCTGAAGTCGAATGAGACAATTCAGCAGCCCTTTTGAACGAGCAATAATAATTGTTGGAGACCTACATGAGTGGCTTAGAAAAAACTAACATTTTATGTGAATTTTTTCTTAGAAATAAATCAAATATATATTTGCTTTTTTTTATATGACTTCCCTAACGGTTCTCAAAATAACTTTGCTTGGGTTAATGTAGGCATAGATATAGTGCAGTGCTTTTCAGAATAGAGGTCCTTGGTTCGCGTCTCGAAGAACATTACTGTTGAACAACGACAGGGAATTGTCAAGTTTCTACCCCCATGTTTATTATATAGCTTGTATGCTTAAGTATTTTCATTTCTTGTGATACGTGAACACCAAGAACCATCTATGAAAAGGGAGAGTGCTATGGATATTTAAAATAAATCACAGTGGCATTCACAATTTTTAAACTGTGAATTTTATGGAGTCAAATAATTTTAATTGAATGGAAAATGGACAGCGTTTGATCACAATATTGATGTCTAATATTTATAAACTAGAGCCTAAATATTTGACTAGTACTTTTGGAGTATAATGTATCGAGTTCTATTCTAGCAACTGTTGAACAAAGGGGAAGGACGTTGGTTTTCTTTTTTCTACATTCAGTTCTTTCAGGATGAGTATTTGGGAGTTTTACAGGTTTTCTTTACAGCTTGGGAATATGATCAATTATTTATCAAAAGTTCATATAGTTACTACGTGATGCATATTCTAATATAACTTATAGCAACTTATCATTGTTAGTTTATCCATAATGTGATATCAAATAAAAAAATCAAACTGCTAAACATTATATGTTTGTAATTATTTCACTATATATTGTAAGAAAATAATTTTTTCATCAGAAACAATATGCTAATACTTCAGCATTTTTTAATTATATTATCTTTATTACAATATACTATTTTTTAATGTATTTTTTGGTGTCGTTTTAAAATATGATTATCACGCATTTATGAGTTGGCTAAATACCCTTATCTAGGTTTTACTATTTCATGTTAATCCCTTAATGCATTTTCCCGTGTCTGACACTGGCAGAAGTTACCAGCCAATTGGCACATGCCCGTGTCTTACACGGATGTTTATGTATCTCGCGTCATTTTATTTCTAATGCTTATCTGAGGTATGTTCCGCTGAAAATAGATTATATTATAATTACTTATTTAACATAGATGACATTATATATATATATATATATATATATATATATATATATATATATATATATATATATATATATATATATATTATAATTTTTTTTCAAGTTTTTCCGAAACAAAAACTCGTGCTTTAAGAGTTAATCCCTTAAAGCACAAGTTTTCTTTGTAGTGAAAGGGTGAAAAGTTCGGTGTGTTTGAATCTCAGTTATATTAATTAGTTGTTTTAAAACTCACCCTACAAGTGTTCTTCCCCTAAATGAAAAATTTCTTTCAAGGTGCAATGACTGATTAAAACCAAGTAATTAGATAAAATTAAAATGAATAATAAAACGATTAAATTCGGAAACTATTAAAAAAATCCATCAAATACTGATAATTATAACTATCAGTAATTTGAAATTTGTTTTCCGAAAGCTCTTAAGAATAGAGGATAACACTTCGTCTCCTTGCTTTCTGTTTTAATTTGATAAGAATGCTAAGAGAAGTAGAGCCAACTGGTCCTCCGAAACGCAGTGGAATGTGCGTATCGGCCGAAAAGACGTGCCTGAGTGATTTGTCGAAGAGCGGACGGATGCGGAGGAGGGAATGAGGGTGGGGAAGATGCTAGTGATCTTGGCCCACTAAGCAGAAAGAGCATCCCAGTTCGAGCATTCATTCACCATCTCTAAACAAGTCAGTAACATCGTTCTTCTACACGGCGCAGTTCTTCATTTCTCCACTTAACTGAGGTAAAGGAATTTAAGAATATCGCGTTTTCCTAGATAATATTGTTTTCGTGTTTTCATTTATATCGATTTATTTTAAATATTTAAACATCAGTTTGAATAGCTAAATTCAACTATCGTTCAATAAAGATATTTATAAGGAAAATTAATGTCTTAAATATTTTACAATTTTTAAGAAGTGAATACATGTTTACTAATTAAAGATTTAGCTCAAATTAAAAAGTCCCAGAAAAATTAAAAATATAATTAAAATAATATCATTGTTACTTATAAATGTTTTTGTGCGAAATAATCAAATTGATTGATAAATATTTTGATTGGAATGAGATTTATCATGTAATTTATACTTTTAAAGAATATTCTTTTAGTGTTTATATACATTTCATTTCATTAGATAGATTTGATGTATTTTAATTTACTTTATTTATGATTTTAATGGATGCTATAGCTTGAATTCTGTTATGAATTTATATAGAATATTTCTGCGTTTCCACAATGCTTACGATTATATTCCTTTATATCGGAAATTCATGTTTCTGAAAATATCATTTGAAAATTTAAAACTCTTCTGTATTTAACTTCAAATTCTAATTTTATGTTTTTATAGTTATTGCATAAAAAGCAATTTGATTAATAATTAAGGGTTATTATATACAAACAGTATTATACGAAATTCTAGAGATGTGTATTTTCACAGAATATATTGAAATAGAATAATTTTTACTGTTTATAGAATTACTTAAAATTTTATTTATTTTCAAACATCTAATTCGCTCTTATTAATATTCAGAATTATTATAATTTTAATAAATTATTTTTCTTCTTTACTTTTACGATTTTCAAAATTTTGATTCATGTATTTGTTATTCAAAAGTAGGGCAGAATATTTGAAATCCTTTTTCAAAAATGAAAACATTAAAATTATAATTTACCGGGTGAAAATTTCTTCTCTTTAAAAATAATCTATCCACATTTAATAATAATAATTATTATAATTTCTCTATATTGCTTAAATAATTAATCAAACGATCATATTTAACAGTAGAAAATTAGTATTTAAAACATATTTTTAAAAGTTTAATTTATATTAAAAGTTTATAATAATAACAATAATAGGACAGAATTAATTTATATAAAGAAATGTTAATAAGATATGGGTAAATATTTTATTACTAAAATTATTTGAACCAATTGTTTCCTTAAAATATTCGTATGTAAACATGATTAACCTTGGCTAGTGTTTTCTTCTGTTATTATGCAGGATATTTAGTGAAGGTTCTTTTTTTACAATATTTTTCTTAACTACTCTGCAAAAGTCAGGGCTTTGCTTACAGATAAATGGGGATATTTTTTAAGCATCTATTTTTAAGACTCCTTAAAAAAATGAAACAGTTCTATTTATACGCTTAGATGAAGCGTTGGAAAGCATGGCAAAGTTATACATTGTGTTTGTTTTTGAAAACATGTTTATAGTTTCTTGAAAACAACCATTGGACTTATGTCTAACTGACTGAATAAAGTAACGAAGAGAAATTTGAAAAACAATTTTTACAGATATATTGATTACTGATATGAATAACAGTAATATTAAGATTTTTATATGTTTCATCTAAAATGATGAATTTAAAATATAATATCAATATTTTACAAATTTTAAAGACTTTTAAATCATTTTTGAAATTTATTGTTTGTTATGCATATTTTATTATTTAAATGTTTTTTAATTAATTATGTTGTTACATTTTTTGTGTGTGTATTTGCCTTCCTTTTAAATCATCAAATTAAGGAATAGTTTGCCGCCCACCCTGTCTAGTATCAGCGTGCCTGACTGCGGAAAGGGAGGTAATGAGTTCGAATCCTGGTTCAGGCATGGATGTAATTTATATTTTTCTCTCTCCTGTCATTGTCCTTTACTTTTATGAATGAAATGTAAACGGTTGCCGAATCTATAAATGGGTACTTATGGCATGTATGTACTGAATAAATGGGATTCCACACCAAATTGAAAAAATGGATCAGCGCACCCCATAGTGCCAGCCTGGCTGGCACTCCACGAAAAAAAAATAAAAAAAAAATAAATGAATAGCTTTTCATTATAAATATTGATATATTTGCTTAAAATGAGGTTGTTATGCTAAACAAGTTTGCAAATCTCATCCAAACTGGTAACCATAATAATCTAAAACGCTTGATAAGCAAATCATTTCGAAATAAAATCAATAAATAGGTTTATAATGATTGAGTATGAGAGTTGCATGATGTATGAGATGATTAATTGATTAGATAAAGCGGATCAAGTTATCTTTACTTTAAGCTGAAGATAAATTCAGAGCAACTGAATATTTTATATTTACAAAATACATTGATAAAATTTGTTTAATCTTCGATCTTCCTTAAGGTCACATAATGTATCGTAATACAACATAGTATGAGAATATACTTTTTACACTTATATCGCGTAACAAGAAAATTTTAATTTTTAAATCAAATCAAAAATAAAGGAATATTTAGTTAACTTGTTATCTTCGGTATATGCAAAAAGTAAGCAAGCCACTTGAGGTAGGAATTCTAATTAGGTGGCTGTGTGATCCACATATTTAAACTACTATTCAGACATGGCCTATATTTATATATATTTAGTAGATCAGAGTGACTTTTTCACTCATATCTTATTTATTGCTTTTATCTTAAGGGAGAATAAATTACTGGATCATTTAATATTTAAGTATAACGATGACCCATTTTTGGTAACTATTTCTGTAGCACCAATCGCTCTCGGATTATAATTTTGTTATACAAAGATAAGTAAAGAGAGAGAGAGAGAGAGAGAGAGAGAGAGAGAGAGAACCCATTTAGTATTTCCTTTTTTTTCTTTTAATATCTTCAGCACTTCGAATTTTACAATAGTTCAAAATCACAGGAAGGTTTATTTATGGTAGGACATTAATTGGCGCTAAATTGCATCAATTGTTGCAGTTCTGAATGTCTTTGTTTTTATTTTATTGTCTAATGGCCCTTAATTTCTTGTCTGCAACAGATATTAGAAATGTTGAAAGGAATAATATTTGTGTTAGTTATCGGTATAGTTATCATATTATGAGATCTGTTTGTAAGTTGTATTTTTTAACGTCTTAGACAAAATGCATGAGTGCATGTGTGAGGGAGTGTATGTGAGTGAATGAGTGAGTGAGTGAGTTAGTGAGTAAGGGTGTGAGTCAGTGAGGGTGTGTGTGTGAGAGAGAAAGAGAGAGAAATTTTCATAAAACTTTTAATTTTGCTGCAGTTAAAAATAAAGGAGAAATATGCATTTTCAATTTTCGCAAGTTCCAATTTAAATCCCCAGAGTATTTACATACAGGCCATAAATGTAAATACTATACTATGTACAATACGTACAATACAATATATATATATATATATATATATATATATATATATATATATATATA
>JAPDSC010038983.1:0-28645 GCA_026290005.1 Latrodectus geometricus
ATATATATATATATATATATATATATATATATATATATATATATATAATAAATTAATAGTCTCGCTTAAAATATCATTGTCGTGCGAAAACTTTTCAGTGCTTTAGATTATAAATTCTTCCCAGATTTAACACTTACCAAAAAGATTAAAAGACGTTGTAAAGATAGAAATGTTCTCCTCGGGAAATTATACTTTCCTTTAAAAGTATTTTAATCAAACAGGGATAAGAAAGTGGTAATCATCGTAAGTGGATTCATTTATATTGTTTGCTTTCTTTGCAAAGAAAAGTAATGTTTTCAAAATATTTTTAGACCAAAGTAATTTAAAGATTGAGAACACAACTCAGATATATAATAATTTATCTAAGGAGAGTAAAAATTTGACACCCTGATATTTTCCAAAAATTAAGATATTGATGAAGAAGAGAAAAAATATAATCATTAGTTCACATGAACTTTATGTTATTTTAATTTAAAAATTTAATTAATTTATTTTTGCTTTACCAAATTTTATAAACTAATGTGACGTATATAACTTTCAGTATCATTTCCAGGAATTACTTGGAGTTTTAAGCCACATTGTGTTATATTTTGCGGTTGAGATGTTTTATAATAAAAAATGGTTGTATTATTGTTTAAATAGAATAAATTATAAGGTAAGATAAAAGATAAGATAATTATAAAGACAAGATAAAAGAGAAGAATAAATACTTCTTCTTCTTGAGCTTGTCAGATATGTGGCACCTCTGCATTGTTGCATTTTGTACCATAGAATAGATACTTAGTATCATAACCTATCATCTATCAATATCAATATTAGATGTATATACCGCAAATTACGTCTCGAAAAAATTATCAGAGAGTAATAAAACAATCTTATCTGCCTATTATTGATGATTAGCAAATTTACTTTAATTCTTCTTAAATCTGACACTTCACATTCTTAAATGGTAAAGAATGTTATCTACAAATATGATAATTTTTGAATGATAATTTTGTTAAGATTTATCTACAGTAGTAATATGAGAAGTAAACATAGCAAAGAAAACAATCACAATCAAAATAATTATTTTAAATTAAGTCACAAAAAATATCTTTACTTAGATAATTCTTATACATCTTCCTATACATCTGAAGCTTTTCAAAAATAAAATGTTTAGATATTCGTGTAGGTGAATATTTTTAATGTCCAACGTGTATGTTTTTATTAGAATTTATAATTAATAAAAGTATTATTAACATGATTAATAACGTATCATTTTATATGACTGCATTTAATTTAGAAATAAATAACATTCAGTAAAAAAAATATAAAAACAATTGCTTAAAAATGATTGTTTCTATTTTGCAGAATATTATTAGGTGGAATAAAGAATAAAAATACAAAATGTTGATTTAAAATAATGACACATTCAGAAAGATTTCTGTGCATTTGCCAAAAGCAGAAAATGCTTATATTATACTTTGAAATTCAGTTGTTTTAAAAATAAAGAAAAGTTAAATGAATATTATTTGCTTCTTTGAATAAGCAATCAGAAAAAAGC
Source organism: Latrodectus geometricus (assembly GCA_026290005.1). NCBI lineage: Eukaryota > Metazoa > Arthropoda > Arachnida > Araneae > Theridiidae > Latrodectus > Latrodectus geometricus. Next base: position 1,544 of record JAPDSC010038983.1, read on the forward strand.
TTTTTCTCATTATTTTAGATCATTATTTCTAAATGTAGAAAATGGAATAAATCAGTGATATCTTGATTTAGTTGCATTTTCGCTTGTTTACTTGAAAAATTTTTAATAATAGACCTAATTCCAGACATTTGCATATATTTCAAAAATTCTTATTATTGCTCTACAATGGTTTTAAATTTTATTGAATTAACGTATTTTTATCCATATTGTTGAAGTCTTATCCGCAAAGATAAAAAATTTCGTTAACTATTATAATGAATGTACTATACATTCAAGTACACTATTAATACAAATGACTAAAATATTAAATTAAGTACATAGACGTAATTTATTTTTCACGAATTATATAATAGACTTACTTATGATATCTATGCATATGGAAATGAAATTATGTATTGTAATGTTTAATATACAATTATTAAATTACAAATTTTCAACTTTTGTTCAAAGTATGTTAATAGCATCAATAAATTTTAATTTTATAAACTAGATAATACTTTATACATTTGAAATTATTTTGGAAGAATAATTTATATCTCAGTCATATATAATGCAATTATATATAAAAGAGACAATATATTTTTTACTTATGTATAATAAACATATTTACTAATATAAAATATCAAATCTGTTATACAACTCTAATTTCCTAATATGTATAACACTTATCTACTTTAATTGATTAGCAAAGAACATGGAAGAAAAATGCAAGAATATAGTAAAAGAGGATTTACTAACTAAATACACTACTGGCCATAAAAATTGCTACACAAAGAAGGCGACATGCTACAGACATGAAATATATACGAAAGAAAGAAGGTGCTGTGATATGCAAATGATTAGTTTTTCAGCGCATTCAGACAAAGCAGGCGCCAGTAGCGATACCTACATTGTGTTTAAATAAGGAAATTGTTCAGCCGGTTCCTCGTACACAAATTGACATTGTTGCCTGGTGAAAAGTTGTTTCGATGCCTCGTGTAAGAAGGAGAAATGCGTACCAGCACATTTCTGACTTTTATAAAGGTCGAATTGTAGCGTACTGGGATTGCGGTTTATCTTATCGCAGTATTGCTGCTCACGTCGGTCGAGGTCCAATGACTGTTAGCAGAATATGGAATCGATGGTTTCAGGACGGTAATACGGAAAGCCATGCGGGATCTCAACGGCCAAGTATCACAAGCAGCCGAGAAGACAGGCATATTATCCGCATGGCCGTAATGGATCGTGCAACCACATCACGAGCCGTCAGTCAAGAAACGGGGTCATTTGAAAGACAACAAGTGTCTGCACGAACAGATCGACTACGTTTGCAGCAGCATGGACTCTCAGCTCAGAGACCATGGCTGCGGCTTCCCTCGACGCTGCGTCATAGACAAGAGCGCCTTCAATGGTGTGATCAACGAAGAACCTGGGCGCACAAAAGGCGAGACGTCATCTTTTCAGATGAATCCAGGTTCTGTGTACAGCACCAGGATGGTCACATACGTGTTTGGCGGCATCGTGGTGAACGCACACTGGCAGCGTGCATTCGTCATTGTCATACTGGCCCATCACCTGGCGTGATGGTATGGGGAGCCATTGGATACATATCTCGGTCACCTCTTGTTCGCATTGATGGTGCTTTGAACAGTGTACGTTACGTTTCTGGTGTGTTATGACCCGTGGCTAACCCTTTATTCGAGCCCTGCGAAACCCTACGTTTCAGCAGGATAATGCCCGACCGCATGTTGCCGGTATTCTACGGACCTTCCTTGATACGGAACATGTTAGGCTGTTGCCCTGGCCAGCACGTTCTCCAGATCTTTCACCAATAGAAAACAATTGGTCAATGGTTGCCGAGCGACTGGCTCGTCACCAAACAACAATCACTACGGTTGATGAACTGTGGCATCGTGTTGAAGCTACATGGCATCTGTACATGTACATGCAATCCAATCTCTGTTTGACTCAATGCCCAGGCGTATAACTGCTGTTATTACTGCCTGTTGTTCTGGGTACTGATTTCTCAGGATCTATCCTGCCAAAGTTTTTGAAAATATAATTACTTGTTATTTCTAGTATAATATATTTGTCCAATAAATATCATTTTGTTATCTGCATTTCTTCCTGGTGTAGCAATTTTTATGGCCAGTAGTGTATTTTATTTAACTTTGAAAAAAAAGGTGATTATATCATTGCTGTTCTAAGTAAAAGTCTTAGCTTTGCACTTTTTTCTTGAAAATAGATTAGATTTCTAAAGATAACTTAAATCTTACAGACTTTTTCAAATCTTATATAATTCAATCAATAAATCGTTTTCATATGTAATAGTTAAAGTTGCTGTTGTAAATTGGTTTTCATTTCTTTCATTATTTAAATAATTGTAACAGAAAAAAAATTAACTGTTGTTATTGTTACTGCTATATCTTTTATATGAATGCATAAAAAAAAGATATCATTTGCAAACATCATCTGCTAGTTGTGAAAGTTTCATGTGTGCAGCGTGTAATTTTTTGGTAAAATAATTTAATAATATACAGTCTAAAATTATTTTATTTAAATAAAAATTAAGGGAATACTCAGGAAAACAAGAGTGTAATCTTTTAAGAAATACAATTGAAGCTGTATCTTAGTATAAGAAAATTAAACACTAATTAGAGTTTCTGTAATGCATACAAAACTACTCTATTTGCATTCCTTTAAAATCTTGAATATAATGAATATGACGGTTTAATTCTTAAGAGAAATCTTTAAAGCCACAAGATGTGAATAATCAATGAAAGTATAGGGAATTTCCCATTTAGAACGAGCCTTAATTTATTACACCATTGTTGTGATTTCAGCTTAATTTTGCAAATAAACTCATCATTATTTGCAAACTTTTATCAAAGATTTTCTAAGATAGTTAATGCAATTTAAATAATGTGTTAAAGATCTTGAAAGTTTTACATACTATAAATAGAGGAATGGTAAGAACAAAGTATCTCTAATTGAAAATAGATTTTTGAAGTATTACAATTGCAGGTAACACAGACGAATTCTTTAATATCTTCATTGGCATCCACGAAAGCCCTCATTTAGTGTGTACAAGTAATTTAAAAGGCTTTAAATTATCTCAAGTGGTGTATTTAATTTGAAATTTCTAAAGTTTGATGGGATACTAAGTAAGTATTATTAAGTTTTAAATTAAGGAAAAGGGATTAATTCCATTCTAAAAAAATACACTTATGAAACTAACAAAGGAAGTCATGTATATTGTGTCATATATAATATATTCTAAAAAACTCAATAAATAGTTTTAAATAAAATTAGTTGGACATTGGTTAAATAAAATAATTCCCTTATATTCTGCTTTAGAAAAATTAGATTTAAACTATGATTAGATCAGAGGAGAACACTTAAAGCAAGAAAAATTATTGTATTTAATATTGATAACTTCAAAAACTATTAAAAAACAATTATTATTCTTATGTAATATTCAAATTTCTTGTTTTAACTATTTGCATGAGGAAGTCTTTTCTTCATTTAAAAACAATCAAAATTATCTGAAATTTTTTATAAAGTTTTTCTTTCAATATTATTCTCCTAAATAAAATTACATTTTTTTATAATTCATGCAGCCTGAAATGATAAATCTATACTGTGAGCTATTCAGATAATGAGTTCAAATTTCACATTTATATACTGGGTATTCAAAATCAAACAGTTATATTAACAGTTAACAGAAAAACTATTGTTAAGAAATAGATGATATTTTGTGCAAGACATAATATTTTGCATAAAATATATGGAAGTGTGTTTAAAATAAATAAATTGTACAAATTTTCACAAGCAAAATCATTTTCTCAATGAATAATAAATTTAAAATAATTTCTAAATGATATTCCAATAAAACATGTTTTAACATGATGTTCTTCAGTGTCATATACAGTGTCTTCAGTGTCAGATGTTCTTCAGTGTCATTTATTCTTCAGTGTCATGGAATCATAAGATTGTCTTCTCCACTACTGATCGCAGATTATTCAGAGAAATGGTTTGAAAGTGTTGTAAAATTCTTTCTTTAAGATGAAGGTTTTTGGATCATCACAAATTTTACACGTGTTTCAAACTCCCCAAAGTCAAATGACACGTGGATTGAGTCCCGGAGACCAAAGAGGTCAAGAATTAGAAATGTAGTTGTTTATTTCATGTTTTCTGTCAAGCATCTTATGCGGATGGGTATAATACATCGATCGATATGTAGAAGAACTCCATCTTGCATAAGAAAAAGTTATGAATGTCATTAACGTGGTCACAAATCGGGGCCAAATTTTTCTTCAATAACAAAGTTCAAATTTTTTTTTCTCTTTCACTCTCTCTTCTTAAATTTTTTACATATATTTTCTATAATAAGCATAAGGCAAACTTGTCTTTTGAAATTTAGCCTATACTTAGATTTTAACGGTAGATCTTATGTACCACTTAATTATGAACAGTAGATGTGTGTGTGTGCAGTAATTGCATTTCAATTTAACTAATATTCTTTATAAAACTAGAAAGTAAGCTTCTCTACATCTCTCCTTCAGTTAAGTAAATTTATAAAACTCTTATTCTCAAAATAATAGAGACTATTTATATAAATATACGTCCTACAGTGACAAAGCATTGGCTGAAATTTACTGTACGGTCACTACTGACATGATTTCTCCATATTTGGCGATAAATAACATTTTCTGGCAAAACAATTCATTCCGATTAATCGCAGATGAGGGTTTCTGACCAATTCCAACCTCGCTTGTGCAAAATGGCGAGATTTTTAGCGACTTTTTCAAATAGTTTCAAGAGTGACCGTACAGTAAATATCAGCCAAAACATTTCATAATTTGTCAATGGTTTATTATTTATATTTTTCTTGTAAAGTATTTCAAGTAAAATAAAAATTATCACATAATTTAATAATTATATGAGTGCATTTTTCTCTTTTAACTTACTTCAAGTTTGTTTTCAATACTGCCTTCACACTTATAGAAATTCCGTATATATTTCACAATAAATCTCAAGATATGAAAAAATTGTGATACACTAAAATCGGTTAGTTTAGAACAAAACGTAAGTTATAACGTAAGCGAAAATTCCAAATATTAGTCATAACTTCAATACGGATATACATGTGCAAAGATTAAAAATATGAAGAATTTAATAAAATATTTTAAAAAACGTTACTTATGAAATTATTTAAGTATTTACTTCTATGGGGATGCATAAACATACAACTTTCATCCAGTTTGAATTAAATTTGCTTAATTCAATTTTATTTACTTACATTAAAATTGTTTGTTTTAATTTTAATCTGATTATATGGTAATTTACCCGCAGTTTTCAGAATTTTTTGATATAATCAAAAATAATGCAAAAGGAACACTTATTATACTTTCCGCAGTATGTCATAAATGATTAAATGGATAAAAACTGGTAATATTGCTGAACACAATAAAAAGAGCACTCTGGTTCCTGTACACTTTATGATCAGTTTGATAGTTAGTTCAATAAAATTTGATGACGCCATTTAGGAAACATAATAAGGGAATGCATTTTGTAACTGTGAATACATAGCCTGTTTCCATTAACTAATATTCTTTTATAACTTACCATTTTTATAAATCATTTTTACTCTTGATAATAAACATCATAATGGACATAATTTGATCCCATTATAAAACAGATTTAGAATTTAAGTTGTTGCAAATTAAGTAATTGCTTTTATTTTGAACATCGATATTTTAAATATATACAAAAAAAATAATAATTTACCTAAATGCTCATACATTATAAATTAGAGTAGATAAGTTCAAAAGAAAGACTCGAAAATTTATGACACAAATGAAAATGTTCTAATTTATGAGACAAATAATGGTTTTCCCTGGGGAAAAATGAAAATTTTAGATAAAATAAAAAAATTCAGTATGATATTTTATTCTAACTGCATATGATAATTCTCATCTTATTTCTTTCGGGATTATAATTATCATTTGAAGTTAGTTGGAAATTGTGCACACCTCGTATATTCAATAAGCTGTTAAGCTTGGAATGACGTGCTCTAAAAAAATGCATTCTTTAGGTTTGAGGAAATTATAGTTTATTAAAGTATTATTAATTACACACACACACATAATATTTTAAATTTCATAGCAGCACGTTAATATAAAATTAATTATATTACTTTAAAATGCACCTTTTTAGTAACGAATGATTTATTCATTAGAGATCCCATATGATAAAGACAGACGATTCATTCATAATAACAAATATTCAACAGAAATCACACCTTTTCTTTTAATAAATAAAAAAAATATGAGCTATGTACTAACTACAGACACAATCAGATTTCTCAGGCCTTAATTCTGATTCATAAACTTACACCTGAAACATCCCATCATATGATTTCATAAGCCTCTGTGAAATATGTGGGCATAAACAACAATGAAACATAATTTAAACATTATGTGTAAAATAGTTATTTATGTTTTTTATGCATTGGAAACGCATAAAATTTACTACTAAGATGTACTGTTATTCATGTATCATATTGGCCTCACTTATTTCTAAAACTATTATTCGTGATAAATTATTTATGTCAATAAATGCTTATGATGTCAATAACAAGTTTTATAAAAAAATTAAAGGATAAAATTTGTTTATATATGTTAAATTCCTAACAGTTTGATAGGACAAATATAAATCAAAGAAAAAAGATAACACGTTCTAAAAACGTGGTTTGGCTTTGACTACTTTTCTCACTTTTCAGATATTTCCTTCTATGATGGCTTTAAATGTACTTGGCTTAATAGTTAACTTCAAATCATGCCAAATCAATCTCTGAATCAAACCATATAGCTGTTGAGCTAATACACAAAGCTTGCCAATTTGAATTGTTAGTGTGAGATGAATTTTTAATACTATACCTTAGAATATGCTACAAAGCTGTAGCTAGAATTTATAAATCGAAGTATCTAATTTTACTAGCTTTTTTGGAATGCTTTGTTAAAAAATAATCTTATGAAATTATGAAAATATTGAATAAAATCTTAATTTTTATACAAATTTAAGTATTTGAAGATAGCAAGAAAATTATATTTCTTTTGTTATACTTGTAGCTTTTATGTTTCGTATTAGTCCAATTACATCCTTAATTTTATGTGTATAAATATTAGTTTGGGGAAAAAGAAATCCATTATTTTTACGTGAACTTTATGTAACTTCTTTTGGATTCACTTTGTAAAAAGGTTAAAAACAGCTTTCATGTAGATTTTTAGGTCTTGCTCGTTAAGACTTCTGACATGCGGTTAACTTCGATCATTTTTGATATTTTATAGACATTTTCGACGATGCTGTATCCACATGCAAAGTGCATCTCTAACATCAAAAATACTCGAACGGAATCGGCGAAACAGAAATTGTACGTAACTGGTTGTTACAGTCTTATATAGGACGATAAACACCTTTCACAATTTTAGCCGCCTGGTTTGTATTTTCACCGTTATAAGAGAAAAACGAAAATGTATCGAATTTTCTGTTTGTTGTCTTCAATTTTTAAAACCTTGTACTCGTAACGGAATGAATCAAACAAAAAACCGCAAGAGGATATTTTAGAGTCAAATGTCACCTTTCCAACGAGCATAAATCTGAAATTGTTTGATAGATACCTCACGAGATATCGATCACTACAGACGTCTACCGAAAAAATAATGGATTACTTTTTCCCCAAACTAATATAATCCCTTCGGCATAATATCTACTTTCAAATCCCATCTAATGTGGATATTGGAGGCAATGGAATTTTAGACATCTTAGCAAAAGAGGTCTCAGGTCATCCTGATCCTTCTTCTTCAGAGCTTACCCAACTTGAAATTTTTCTCAGAGAAAAGCCCAAATTAAAACCGATTGGCAGATACCCCTGACTCAACACTACTACGAAAATCTGGACATTCTCTGGTTCTTTCCTGTGGCAGGAAATCTAGCACTTACCTTGTATGTCTTGCCTCTGGTCATCTGAAATGCCTCACCTTCGTAGCAGGTAACAAAACCTTAAACCTCTGTTCCAAATGCCGCAAACACCAGGCATTTCCTGAACATATCCTGGACTGCATGAATATTCTATGGAACGATATCTTCACTTCCCCCCTCCTTGTCATCGATTTCCTTTCCATCAACGGATCGCTTGATTTGATCTGACCCCGTCAGACCTCTTGGAGATAAGCAACAACAACATAATTCCCTTTTTTTCCTAATATCTTTACAAAATTTAGCTACAATATAAGCTTCTAGAAACTAATATTTCCATTTAAAGACTACTTTAAACTTTAGGTCCCAGTTTAGTTAACTCTTGTGAGCAAAGATTCACCATGATAGCTAAAAAAATATAGCAAACCACGCATATGTTCTGTTATTGCACTACTAAAAGTAAAGCTTCTTATAGATTGACATTTTGGTTAATTTATTCCTAAATAAATGTTTTCAATATATATATTCTCATGCTTGCATTTCTAAATCAAAGGACAATTTGATATTATAAACTTATATTAATATTTATGTGATACACTATATTAAAAAGGAAAAAAAACAACAACATGAAATAAAAGAATTATTTGAAATTCTTCAAAAAATTTTCTGTATGACCATAAATGCTTAGCACAAATTATTTTCAGAGGAATTAGCATTTAAGGAACTATTAAGATAAAAATTATGTGTACTTTTAAAAATCATTGTAACCTCTTATTTTAATTTACAAAAATTAATTTTTCGTAAAATAATTTTGCTTTAAATACTTTAGTAGACCAGTTTAGGATTTTTCAAAAATATAATGTACAATTTATGATAACTACTTGAATACACTTGAAATACAATGTAAAATAAATTAAAATACATCTTCTCTACGGCAAAAATAACCATAAATCGCTCAAATATTGTTTTTATCATAGTGATTCGTAAAAAATATTTATGTTTGTTTCAATAAACTTTTAAGTAAATTTAGATGTCATAACAAATATAATTGATTTTTTGATTTTATATTCTTAAATACACTGCCTGACATAGGAAATGCAACACCATAAAATATTAGATAGAATGTGATTAAAATTGATACACAGACAGAGCATGCATATATAAATAAGTAATGTTATTTACAAAAACATTAATTTATACATTAACGAAATATGCAGAAAATCAGTTAGTAGTATGGCCACCTCTCGCGGAGATGCATGCAGACATTCTGCGAGGTAAAGAGCCAATTAACGTGCGGACGGGGGATAAAAGCACATATGGTCTGAACCATTCTCCACAAATCGTCCTCCGACGGAGGCTGGGGCATAACAGAAAAACGACGTCCAATTCCGTCCCACGTATGCTCTATCGGGGAAAGATCAGGAGACATTGCAGGACAAGGAAGCATCTGGATATTCTGCAAGGCTTGTCTGCTGACTAGTGCCGTGTTCGATGTTGCGTTATCCAGCTGGAAAATATTAACTTGCAGCTACTGAAGATAAGGTAGCACAACAGGTTGCAGCACCTCATCAACGTACCGTCGTGACATCAATGTGCCTCCGATGCAAACTAGGGTTGATCTGCTATCGTAGCTGATTGCACACCAAACCATTATTCCACGTTCACGAGCGGTGTGGCGCTCAATAATATTGGTCGAATGGTCTCTATATCCCCGACGACTCCAGACTCTCGCCCGGTGACTATCATTAGTCAAATAACCGAGACTCGTCGCTAAACACCACATTCTGCCATTCAGTCGTCCAAAGTGGCTCGTTGGCGACACCATCGCAACCTCTTCCTACGGTGACTTGGAGTTAATGGCAGTTTTCGTAAAGGGCGGTATGTGTACAAGCCACTTTCAGCCAATCGTCGTGCAACTGTTCTCTCAGATATTGGAGCATCCAGAGCTGACTGCACATAGCGGAGAATGTCAAGAGAAGTTGATTGTGGGGCCACCATAGGTGCCCTTCGGATGCGTTGATCCGTCCGTTCTGTTGTCCGTCTAGATGGACCTTGTCTTATGCTACTATTAGCATTTTGTTCATTCACTCATCTAGTCCAAATTCTATACACAGTTGATGCATCTAGGCGGGTTTCAGCAGCGATACGACGGTAAGACCAACCAGTAAGCAAACAATTCGACCTCTCACAAAACCATCTGTTCGCCGGAACTACCTTCGATGTCGTCGTCCAGTCATCACTTCATCCACACATGTCTTCTGAAGCTTTGAACTTCCCGAAATACTTTATTTCTTAAGTGGCAAAGAGATAAGATTGTTGGCTTGTCCGCCGTTTCTACCCTTTTTATCTGGCGCGATAATCACATGACCAACTCGCATTTTTCATTATTTGCATAACATGTTCCGCTGCGTAATCTCCGAAATATGCATATTTACACGACCAAAACTTCCTGGTGTTGCGTCAGGCAGTGTATATTTTTATTTTCTTTAATAATACCAATTAAATAATTTTTTTTTTTAAATTTTTTTATTTTCAGAAATTTATTTTTAAAGAAATTTTTAAAGCACTGCTGAAGTTTTAGAAGCATGCTTTTCTGAGAAAGAGTTAAAAAAATTATAAAACCAAAACACTTTTAATAATAGTCATTAAATAGTACGAAAAAATATATATTTTAGTTGTATAATGTTTGAAAGATTCGTAATATAAAAATATGAAATCATCATTTTTTTCTCAGAAAAATATTTTCTAGCATTTTTTAACAAATTTAAGCCTTGTGGAAATATTTGAATAGTACTTTATGTAACTACAAGAAAATAATGCCATAAAAACTATGTAATTTACTGAATTCCACTTTTTTGTTGAATTGCTTGTTCAAAATTTTAAAATAGGATGAAACCATATTAATAAAAGATACTTAAGCAATATGATTCCCCTGGTTATATCAAAAAATATATATATATATCAATTAACCAAAATGAAAAAGAAATGAGGATGCAAATGAATTTGTTAACATAAAAACTGAAAATGTTTTTGATATAATTATTCGTTAATAATTGAATGTACCAATGATATCAACTTATAAATAAATATTTTTATACCCACATAGTTAACAATATTCTGAAATTCTGTTTCAAGTGCATGTGATGTTGAAATAATAATATTAATGGCTAAATTATAAATATGATATTGTATGTGTACAATATAGTGGTTAAATATCATGTCCACTCAATTTAAAAATAGATCAATTAAAAATTCAAATTGGAGTGCGTACAGTAAATAATATATATGTATTTATTCTTAAATTCTTTTAATCTCATTTTCTACCTAAATGAATATTTGCTGAGAAATATCTACTAAAGCATTACTATACTTAGAATATAAATAAAAAAGGAATTGACGTTTTTTTTTTTTCTTTTTTTTTTCTTTTTATGTGCTATAGAACTTTTATGCATACGAGAATTATTTTTTTTTTAAGTTTTCAATTTATTTATATGAACAATTAAATTCAAAAGGTTTAGAATTTACGTCGTTTGAGCAATACAATTATGTGATAAATCAAAATGACTTATGACAAAATTATCTCTCTTTAAATTTATTTAATCAATAAGGTACCTTATTTTAGATGAAGTTCATGATTTGCTTTTTCTTTATATATCGACAAATTCTTCTACTTTAAAGTAGAAAAAAATCAAAATTATAGTGGGTATAAACTATTTTGGCATCAGGTCACTGCACGTTCAGAATGATAAGACCCCGATCAATCTCTGGTGATTGACTCATAAAGAGGAATGATTTGATGGATAAGAAACATTTCTTATCAAAACCTCTTCAAACTTTCTAAAAAGTTTCAATATCCTTTATATGGTAAACTATTACTTTAATATAGTTTACATCAAAAAAGGTATAACTATTAGTTTCATAACATTTTATATTTTTAAAGTGGAAGATCGTAGAATGTTTAAGCTATCAAGAAGAGTTATAAATAGTTAACACTTTAAAAATAGTAGTACGATTTTCATTTCCAATCTATATATGCGTTCATTTAAATAAAATGAAATTAATTAAATTTTTAAGTTAATCAACTATTTAAATCCTTTCAGCATAAAATTCAATAAAATTAAAATCATATATAATGAAATTGTAAATACCCAACGTTTGCAATAATTTTGTTCTTCTATTAAATATTACAATTTGACAACCATTTGCAGATTATAATCTACATTTTTTTTAATCAAAAAGTTATGGTTTAAGAATTTTAATCGGAACTTAAAGACTAACATAAAATATTAGGAAGAGAGTTTTAATTACATGAGTATAATTTAAGCATTACACACACAATTTATTCTTTACTGCATAATATTACATTATGAACTGTTAAATACAACTTCTACAAATACATATACAATGTTTCATATTTGCATCAACAATGTACACTATAACTAGAAGATTATTATATAACCACTAAAAAGTATACTTTTTCAATCAAACTTTAAATATGTTTACTATTTTAGATATTTTGCTTATTCTTTAAATTAATTAATACTTGTATAACCAACTCACACATACTGAAATGTATTTGTACATATGAATTATTAAAATATTATCAAAAGTGCTTAGATTTAAAAAAAACATGAACTAATATAGTTATTTTTTGGAAATTTCAAAAGCAAATTTTAATTTATATTTACTTGTATTTTTCAGGCTACAACAGCATCATAAGAAAAGATAAATATTAATGGAATCAAATATTAGTGATAGGTTGAAATTATAAATAAATTTTAAGAATATAATAAAATCATTAAAAATAAATTTTAATTAATTGGTATCTATACATTTTTAGGAAAAAATTATACTTTTTCCTAAAAATGTATAGCTAATGTACATTGTTTTTGAAATTTCAATGCATAAAATGATTTTATTTATTTCTAAAAAGCCTTAATAAAAATAATTTATAATAAAATTTTTTAAAGATTTATTAGTTTCTGACTAGATTAACTCTAAAAAAATTAATGTTAAGCATTTATGTGCTAAATTTATTGTTTATTCTAACCTACTATAAACATAAAGGTCTAAGGTGGTTACCGCACCTTCAAACTGTTGAACCGAAAACCACAGTACTATACGCTTAGGTCTCAGCTCAGAAAAATAGTTTTTGGAATAAAATGTTGAATATTCTTAAGAATATAATATGCCCTAATTTTTAAATAAGAATCCTTCGACTAAATGGGTGTTTCTAAGAACTCCGTGCTATAACAAAAATTTTCTTTGAATTTGACTCACATATTACACTGTTTAATATAACTTATCACAATCAATTTGCAAAATTAGAATAAAACGTAAATTAGAGTGAAAATCACTTAACGTAATTTTATATTTATTAAACTTAATATTTTTTCTAAGGGAAAAAATTATTCAACAAATTTAACTAAATAAAAGAGAGTTTAATCATTAAAAAACATAATTCAACGATACTTCTCAAATTATAGAAATGATTGAGAATTTTTCGAAAATAATTTTATAACCAATTTAAGTTGTTGTTTCTATACACGTGTTTTTAAAATAAATTTGTCACCGGTTTCCCTAGAAGATAGTGACGAATTCTTACAGCAATATTAGGTAACAAATTCAACTCACGTTTACCAGAAGAAGTGAAAAATATATTTTTATTTAAAGAGATAAATAAACAAATGTTTAGATGCATACAACATTGTAAAAAATGATTTCTTTTGAATATTCGTTTATTTAAAATAAAACTTTTTCTTACAATCAATAAATGTCTTTAAAAGCCTTAAATTTGTAACTGCAATTCAAAATATTTCCAAAATAAATTTTTAAAGTACATTTAAATTCATAAATTAAATAAGAGAAAACCTGATAAAAATCATGTTATGTTTTAGCTTTATAAAATTTTGAAGCTTTTTATACAAACTTCAATATTTTTTTAAAAAGTAAATTTATGCAAAAGAACGATACTGTGTAAGTTTTACACAATTCAAATTTTTAAGTACATGATGATCTGAAAATACGAAAATAGCAACTTTCACATCAGCTAGTTATTTTAGTATATTTGAATTAGGGTTAAGACATTCGCATATAAATTAAGCTATAATTTTCAAATTTTTAAAATAATTATAAAAATTTTAAACATTTTATGTGATTACAATTTCACTTATATAAAAAAATAGAAATATACATTAATTTATGAGCAACATTTTATAACAATAAATAGGATTTGATCTTAACTTATATATATTGAATAATTGTTCTAAAAATGTTTCGGAAAGATTGCTATTGTCTAGTGTTTATGTCCTATTATAGACTGCATTTGTTTACGTGGTATGCAGAAAATATTTTTAATAAAATAAACAACGTCCTAATAAATATAAACTTATGAAAACTAATTTAAGAAAGTCCATTTATTAGTAGCAAAAACTGTCTATTGTAGCTATAGGTTAGTTTGTACAATCGTAATTTGGCTTCCATGCATCAACTTTAGTTATAAATGATAGTGAATTTGTTATTGTTATCATCCTATCATAAGCTTACCAAACGCTCACATAATAGCTGAGTTTATTCGTGATTTTTTTTTTTTTTTTGCCAAAGGAAGTATTCTTGAAATTCTTATTCACCTGTATTAAAAAAAATTAATATTCGTAATTTTTTTTATCTCGAAGATACATCGCTTTAAATATAATATGAATTCTATCCTGTCTACCAAATAGGTAATAAAATTATGATTTTTTTTTTTTTTAATCAAATATTATAATAAAAATCTTGTTTAATTCAAAAAAAAAATTTAATCGTAAAACTGATATTGTACATTCACACTTATAAAAATATCAATAATGTCAAATAACGTTTTAATTTTGGTGTTTATTTAAAAGAAAGTTAACAGTGTCTACAACCAAATTTTTTAATTTAAAAATTTAACATTTGTTTTCCCATAGTAAATATCTATCATACCATATATTTATGAACATAATAATATGGTATGATAGATAATTACTATCATGAACTATAGTTACTATATTTTACAATAGATATTTACTAAATTGAACTTAAAAAAAATTTGAATCATAAAAATCAGTTTTTTTCTAATGATCATATGTATTAATATATGTTTTATACATAAATTAATTTCATATTTAACATATATCAGCAATATGCACTCGCTAAATTTTTTTCTAGAAAAGTATTAATTTAAAAGAAAAATTTCAGACGCAAAGAATTTATTCTTTTCATATTATAGCTTAACAATTTAAACCACCTTAAATATATTTATCTTAGCATAATAATAATTTAAATTTTATGAATTACAATGATGTAGGGAATTCTTGCACGCATTTGTGTTTTAGCTTCTATATTAGCTTATTATTTTATTATTTTGAAAATAAATGTGTTTACTGTTCATATTCACAAAAATATTAGTGTAATGGAATGCATAATTATGCGTTTTTACAATATTATTCATTTATAACAAAATAGTTATTAATTATTTTGGAGATTTAATTATTTAAACTATTTTAAAATATAACTGGTAACTAGTACTATTAATGTACTAAAATTTGAATAAAATCAATTTTCTATTTCATCGTGCATTCTTTTACTTATAGAAAAATTTATTTTACAATTTACAGAATTTTAACTTTAAGTGTACTGCATAAGTGTTTTTTTCTTTTTATTAATTTAGGGTTGATTTTTGCTTTAGATATTGATCTAAGAATTTTGATTTTCTTAAATATTCATTTAAATATTTTTCTGGAGAAAAACTTTCTTTATACAAAAATATAAATTGTAATTATAAGTAACTACTACTAATTACTTGATTTTTAATAATTCATTTCTTATCCACTTATCTAAATTTACTATAGACGTATTCTGAAATAATCTAGCATTTATGGGACGGTTAGACTATACTTTAGGGTGTCCCATTGATTTTCGCCATGTTGTGACTGCGATTAATCGCCAATCTGGACAAAACCGACTCGTGCTCTGATTGGCTTAGATCCAGTCGAGGCTCCGATTGGTTACCTGTTTGCACTGTAATCGGCGCTAACAGGAATGGCGCCAAAGAAAACACAAAGTTCGCCAAAGGCCACCCTAAAGTACAGTTTTACCTATGGGACACTTAAACACAAACATTATTAAATATCCAAATACAAATGGAACCTAATGATGTTGCGTAATATAGTAGAATTATTTTTTCGTAAATCTTATTTAATCACTTAATGCATATTAAGTGTACATAATTATGATATAAAATAATTTTAGTTGTAATAAAATATCCATGAAGCACATATATCTTTTTATAAAATACTAGCTGTACCCGCCCGGCGTTGCCCGTGCATTTAGAAAATGCAGATAAGTGAATAGCGCAGGAATAGTAGTGTAGGACATGTAGACTGTCTCTCTCTCTTCCCCCCCCCCACACACACAACATTCCCCGTCGATAAAAAGGAACAATATATCCTAAATATTTTAAACGGAAAATTTTCCAAAAGATGGTCGCCAGAATTGTTTCTCAAAAGGAGCTGGTACAACCCCGGAATCAGCTATCGGCGAGCAGCGATCTCGAGAAGAAGTTTTATAAATAATTTTTTTAAAATTTTTCTAATTCAAAAATTGAAAATCGGGCTTCGAGGTCTGGTGGCCAGCCCCTTTGTGCTTCCATGTAAAAAATTCCAGGTCCCTGCGTGCGATAGATTTGGCTGGAGAGCTCGGTCAGACAAATGGACAGACACATTACACATGCTTTTATTATTATAAGATATGTTTTAAGTATTTGCTCTACTAGTCACATTACTTTTATCTCGCTATTACTCTCACTATAGAACAATCAGATTCACTGGACAAGGAAACAATTTACTGAAAACATTTTCTTAAACATTAAGTAGAATTATTTTTGCTTAAACTCACTTATAAAATAATTGAAAGTATTTTATTCATGCGGATTTCTTTATATAAAATATAATTCAATACAAAACATGTATACATTAATTTTAACTATAACTGTATACTATGTCAGATTTATTGTACACAGAATATCACACTCAAAGCATAACAGAAGAAGATCTTATAACAAGATACTTAGGACTTTTCACAATTGTGATTAAAGACTTAAAGTGAATTTGTGGTTAACCCTTCTTTGCATAATGGTGGAAATTTCCATCATAACCTATAATGCCCAAAAATTATATAAAAGAACAAGTTCACTTTAAGTTGATCGTGTTTGGATACCTTTTGAATGTCCATTGCATAAAAAGAAACATAGCTGTCAAAAATAAACAAGTGTCATTATCAGTTCTTAAAGTTGTCTCATTCCGCTGTTTGTTGTAGTTGCAATAAACGTATGATTTCGTTTATAATTTTGTTTTATTATATTAGAGTTTCTATTGCTAAAAAATTGAAAATGAGTGGAAGAAAGGTTTGTAACACGTGTTTCTGTTATTTTCCTCTTTTTATTTCTATTTAGTACTAAGCTAATGATCTAATTTGGGATGATGATGGAAATTTTTAGTATATTGTTTTTTGCTAAATTTATACTATAGATATATACTAAGATTTTTTTAACCATTTTTCCTTTAATTTTGAACATGAATTATATCATCTTGATTTATTTCACCAATAAAGAAAAAATCATGCAAAGAAGGGTTAAAAGGAATTGTGATATTATGGTAGGGTAGTCAAAAATATATTCGGAAGAGATTTCGGCGACTGTGCAGTGATTACAATTTAGTTTCGAAAGCCATTGGGAGATATTTTAATTCCCTTGAAGTGTGTTATATCATCAACCTGGCTATAGTTGTGTAGATAGCGCGTTTTAGGTCAGGTATGAAGTGTTTCCAAGAAGTAGTCTGCTGCTGGCTATTGCAGCAGCATCAGTACGGGTCAAGCTGTTGAACAGCTGATGTTTCAAAATCATGATAACGCTAAATGCTAAGAATGATCAGCAAAATGCATTGATCAGTAGTTTGCTTATTCTCCAAATTACATATTCAGTAATTATCACTTAAAGCGATATTTAGGTAATAAAATCAATATTAGTCCCATGAGTAGTGAGAATTTGTTGAATGTTGTGCAAGGATTCTTGAATTTTTGAAAATATGTACGATGTGCTGTACACAATGTTATTTTGTTTTTCATGTCTATCTTTTTCCCTTACTCGTAATTAATGTTAATAATTTATTGACTGAATTATTAGCTATAGACTGAATTTAATAGTTTTATAAAGTAATTAATATATTATGATATGAAAGATAATATAATGATACTATAGGTTTTGAAATTAGAATAGGATTTCATTCCCTATGTAAATTAATAAGAAAGTTTTGTTATTTTGAAATTACACTTGGGTGTTTATAACCCACTAAGTAATCTTAAGTTTAATGTCCCAAATATCTAAGTTTATGCCAAATAATGAAATTAAAACAACTTCACATTATATTATCTAAGACATTTTACAATACTAATACTCAAAGGCCAATTGCTACATCAATTTTGCTTTAATTTTTAATAGATTCATTGAAAAAATTGAAAAAACAAATTTAAGCAAAATTTTACTATAAATCATGTGAAAAATATTTTTTTGATAACTTATAACTTTCTCTATCACTTTTCCTTTTAAAAAGGTTATTTCATTAATTCTGAAAATATATTTAAATTTAATTTGAAAGCATATATGCATATTTTTTTTCAAGTACCATTTATAATATCTCTAAATGATAAACGTAAACTAATTGAAAGAAAACAGCAAATGAATGATCTTAAATTTAACATCATTCGTTTGGGCATATCATTAATCAAAAGAAACTCTTGACATTTGCAACAAATTTTAAATATGCTTAACAAAAATAGAGATTTTTTTTCTTTAAAATTACCATATAGAACTCTGCTTGACATATGAAAACACCAACCATAATTAATCATCAAAACTGTAAAGAGGGAATTGTTTTTCCTGATAAGATTTTTTAGCTTATCGTATGTAATAACTAATGCGAACACCTAACAAAATTAACGATACCCCTGAGATTTCTTTTGTTGAAAGTTTACACATCATTTGGGGCTGTTATTTATCCTTTAAGTCCTTAACATGAAATATGTAAATTATCTTAAGATTTGAGTGAAAAATGAGTACAATTATGTCAACGTAAAATAAATTATCAATTTGGCAATTTATATTATCTCCTGTACTAAATACTCTTCACTTTAAATGAAGAGGATAAAAACTGTTGTACACTTAAAAATGTTAATGGCTATAAATTTATATTTCGCGATATAATTAATATCCAAGAAATAAATTTTTATTCTATTTAATATATTCATTATGGAAAATGTGTAATATGATATTTGTGTTGAAAAATATTTGTGACTTTAAGAATTTTAATTTAATTAGTTTTTTTTAATGAAAATAAACTTTTTTTAATTTAGTTTTCTTAGGAAGCTCTTTTTTATATTAATAGAACAATTTTCTAAAGACGAGTTTCACAAAAAAAATTTTTATCCTGATATCATTGATCAAGCATTGATATCTAAAGAAAAATTGTTGTTTATTTTAAAATTTTATATTCTGTATTTCTTCGCATAATACATCCTTTTAATCTTTTTAATATGTTGTTTCGTGATATGAAAAAAATTGAAATATCTTCATAAATTAATCTATTATACCAAAAGTGAACGTCATTAATATCTTTGTTGTTGTTGTTGTTGTTGTTGTCGTGTGCCAGCCAGGCTGGCAACATGGGGTTCGCTGCTCCTCTTTTGCAACTGAACAATATTTGGTTGGGAGTCCGACTTCCTCAGTACACACATGCCATAGGTACCCGTTTATAGGGTAGGCCACCATTCACACACAAAGAAACGACAAAGACACGAAAGAGAGCGAGAGAAAGTACATCCATTCCCAAGCCAGGATTCGAACCCAGGTCCCACACATCTGTAGTCAGGCTGCATTAATATCTTTAAAAACCCAAACAAAAAGAATATAGAGGGATATTATTTATTTACATTCTTCAATAATCAGTCAATTTGTATATGTGGGTTAATTGTAGCTGGGCAAGATGATTATCATAAAAAGAAATAAATTTTAATGGAATTTTTAAAAACAAAATATTGTATTCATTACAAGTGGCGTAATAGAGTCTTACATAACTTTCTATTGATTTTGGCCTTTATTTACGCAAAACAAAAAATGAGCGATACAACTGAATTCTTTAATTTAATACGTTTTTCAGAAATGAATGTAGTCATAACCACTAAATAAATAAATTCAAAATATTGACGAATAGAGCTTTCGGAGTTGCAGAACTACTGAAAAACTATTGAATTATGATATAATAACAATCAATATACTAGTTATTAAACAAGGAATTGGGAAAAAGTAAAATTAATTATTTTATATATCATTAAAAAGAAATAAATAAATTCCTCATACATTTTATATTGCGTATAATTAATGTTATAGATATGGTTTCATTGGGCAAATTTTCTAATGAAAAGAGTTTCCATCTGTGATATTTTAGGCCTATAACAGCTGACTCTAAATTACTCTAGCAAACCATCGATTTCAAGCATATCTGTAGATGATTTGCATATCAGCCCGCTTGCAACACCTCAATTACAGTCACTACATACGTAATTAACCAATTGGAAGCCGATCATCACGACTCTAGCTGATACTGCTCGTGGTTTACTGTTAATCTCTGCTCAGTATTCTAGAACGTAATTACAATACACAGAAGTTTACGTAAACATCATGACTCACTGTGAATAATTTTGAACTTTCCTGCCTTTTTTCCCTTTTTTGAATTTTGCTTACAATACTGAGGGTTAGAACATAAAATTCTCTAAATTATAAACTTAATCTTTTATCCATTTAAAATTTGATACTTAATGATTCTATTAAATAGTTTTATCATCTATCAAATTCAAATGGCTCACTAGTTTTATTAAAGATTTATCTATTTTAATTAAAATATTGTAATATATCTCTTATATTACTTTTTTCAAATTAAAATGGTACAAAAAATCAATATAATCTGGATTTAAAAAGATATATTAGGCAAGATTTGGTTGATTGCAAAAATTACAAAAATAACTAAAAGTAATATTTTTTCTTTTTGAATATTTTTTTGACTAATTAGTTTTATGATTTTTTGATCGTTTAAATTTGAGTACTATGTATTCTAATTGTAAGGACGTTGTTAGAAGATATTAGAGAACTCATAAAAGGATTTAAATACTGTTTGGTATTTCTTGAATAAAAAATTATTTTTTTTTTTTTAAAAAAAATGTGTGTTTAGATGGCTGGCTTTGTTCGTTTCTGCTAAAAATATCTTCTTAGATTGAAAAGATGATTTTATACGAGCACACTCTTTAAACAATTTAAAATCGTAATTTTTTTCAACGTTCAAGTAATATAAAAATTAATATATATTACATAAAATTATTTATATCTGTATATTAATTGCTGCTAATGTTGTAGTTAATGATTATTGTTTCATATATCTAGGTCTATACAAAATTCTTAAAAATAAATAATGGTGATCTCAATGCATATACTCTTGTAAAAATTGTAACGTTTTGAATAGGACCGCGGTGGCCTGGTTGGTTAAGGCGTCGTTCGCGTTACCAAAAGATGGTGAGTTTGAAACCCGGCTTAGCCGAAGATCCGTCGTGTTCATTAATGGCGACTGAAGCATGTTAAATCTGTCGGGTCGCAATGTCTTCCATGTTCGCATTCCAAATTCATACCTCAGGGGGTGATTGAAGCCAACATTTAGGTCTTCACTGGTTTCAACCTCTAACTTGGAAGATTTAGATGGTGCTGTCATCTGTGAGCCAAAAGTCGTATTTCCACCTTTCTATGAGAGTGTTCTATTCAAAAATGGAATAAGCTCACTCTTTGTCTTTTTTCGCCTAGTCTCAAACGGGCGGGCTTGGCATTGTTAAGTGTCATCATAAACAACAACATTTTACGTTCCATGATTACACGCTTGTAGAAATTATCTGGTTTGAAATCATCATAATGCACTACCATAAAATGGACCAATTTATATCATTAAAATACACTGAATTCTAATTATTTTACATGCAATTTTTCGTTTATCAAAAATGGTTTTACCATAATAGTACAAGTGTTTACTATTTAAATAATATTAATAATATATACAGCAATATGCATTACATAAAAAATTCAATTTACACATTTAGAGTAAAATATCAAACAATTTTATCAGAAAATGGAAACAAAATTTTTGATGTAAAAAAGTTGTTTAAGTAATCTTATTTTCTTTTTATTTGATACAAATGAGATTAAGAATGCTTCAAGTTAATTTTTTTTTCCAACTTGGCTGACTTTGGATGGATTTTATTGGAATACTGTCTATTCTATACTGTAAAGTGTGAAATTTTATCGAATGCAACTTTAGAAATATTTGCTCAAATGACTTTATTATTTTCAACAAATTTTAGAGTAATTCTGTATCTCCTTTCAAACATTTGTGCAACTGGCATTTTATTTTCATAAGAATGAGCAAAATGCCTATAAAATTGATTGCCCTAAATTAAAATAACACATTTAAATGCCTTGTAACAGTAATTACATTGAAATATTCTTTAAAAAAATTATAGGGCAATAAAACATGATAATAAAAATTAAGTATGGTATAAGAGAAACTATAGTTCTAAAATTCAAATCCAGACGGCGCATGATTAATTTTAATTATATAAGCTGGATCTATAAAATTAAGTGTTAATTTGACTATAAGTTAAGTGTTAATTTAAATATATATGTGTGCGTATATATAAACATTTTATATTTATCTTATCAATCTTAAAACAATTTAAAATTTTCAAAATAGTTTGATATTCAATTTATATTTTCATTTTAATTAAACTTTTATTGAAAATATTTAGAGATACCTTGCAAAACTTTAAACGCAAGGAAATAAAAACCAGAGAAATGTGATAATTTTTCATTCATTGTAAGAAAAACATTGTAAGTTTATATCGTAATTTTTCACTTCAAGAAAAACTTTTTTTTAAACAAATGATTGATAAAAAAGTTATTTAAAATAAGTTTATTTTAAATAATTGATTGATAGAACAAATGATTGATAGATAAAATTGACAAAATAATTTAAGGTTCTTGTCCAAAATTTAGTAACTCAAAGAATTTTATTTTATCTTTGCACTTTGAAAATAAACAGACATTTCTTCTCATAATACATTTCGGAATTAGATACAATAAGTCTGAAAAGTAGAAACTTTAATAATTTGCAATAAAAATATATCTTTTTACTTTAGGGTGATAATAAGTGCTTTAATAATTTTTTTTAGCAAATTGTGATATAAAGAGATATAAAAGTGTTCTCACTCTTGATATATTTATCTAAAAGTGGTTGTAAAAGTATTGGGAAAGCAAAGGGAATCGAAACGCTTCTTTTCCGTATCTTGTCCCATGGAAGAAAAAGGATAAAAAACGTTATGAGTCTCCAAAGATTTAACCATAAATAGGATAGATGTGATGTAAAATAAAATATTTATCATGATTTTTCAAACTTCTGGTTATAAAAAGCTTGAAGTGTATACATATTCTGTTTCCTTAACTATTACTCATACGTTAAAAAATGGAAGATATTGTAAAAGAATAAAATTCCAAAAAATGAAAATACTAAGTGTTATAAAATGATTATAACTTAAAAAGTAAATTTAAATAATTAAATTTATATTGATTTTTTTGTATATTTTGCATAAAATTGTTATTTCATTGATTATATAAGAAATTTTAACAAAAGTATGGACTTGTACTTGTTTCTGATGACACTTGGCAACGCCAAGCCAGCCCATCAGAGATTAGGCGAATGAAGTTAGAGAGACAGCGTCTTCCGTTTGTGAATAGAACACCATCATACGAAGGTGGAAATACGACTTTTGGCTCAAAGATGGCAGCACCTTCTCAATCTTCCAATTTAGAGATTGAAACCTGAGAAGTCCCAAAACCTGGCTTCAACCACCCCCAGAG
This sequence comes from Latrodectus geometricus, assembly GCA_026290005.1. Taxonomy (NCBI): domain Eukaryota; kingdom Metazoa; phylum Arthropoda; class Arachnida; order Araneae; family Theridiidae; genus Latrodectus; species Latrodectus geometricus. The sequence continues at coordinate 25,524 of JAPDSC010038983.1, forward strand.
GTATTAATTTGGAATGGGAACATCTGTCTGGAGGACATTGCTACCCGACAGATTTAACGTGCCCCAGTCATCCTTAGTTAACACGACGGATCATCGGCTAAGCCGGGATTCAAACTCACCACCCTTTAGTAACGAGAAAGCCCAAACGAACCAGGCCACCACGGCCTCAATATAGACTTAATTTGCTCTAATGCTTTTATCTATTATGTACTTAAAACGTTTTTTTTTAGTAAGAGTTGTTGTATCAGCTTTTAATGTTTCCTCATATTCCATTTTTTACAAATAAATTTTCTTTTGTTGAGTGGTAGCCGGGATGGCAATATGGGAGGGTTACTTCACTTTTTCAACTGAACCGTAATTTTGTGTGGATGACAAATTCTTCAGCATACACATGCCATAGGATCCCGTTTATAGAGTTGGTAACCATTTATACTCCATTCATACAAGGAAAGGACAAGGACAGAAGAGAGATAAAGTCAATCGGGCATTCAACCCAGGACCTCCCTATCTGCAGTCACGCACGCTAAACACTAGATAAGTTGGGCAGCTACAAATACAATTAAAAACACATAATAGCAAAATATTTATTAAATTAAATATTAATCAAAAATTATTTTGCTAATTTTCTTGTCACTTTCTGTACAAGAAATTTATTTCAACCCAAATGAATAATTTTAATACATATTTGAAAGTATAAGAATTACAAGTTTAAAATAAATTCAAAACATTCTAACTGCTGAATAGAACTCTAGAATACTATCTATTTAGCTACCAGTTCAGGTTAAAACAAAAGTGTTGAATTTTATGTTTAAACATATTAATATTTGGAGACATTTTATTAGCAGCTGTATCTAATTTCTAAGCAATAATGTGTATATATTAAAATATTTAAATTTTGATAATATAAATGAACATTACATCTGTAATTTGATAAAATAAAACAGCTATTTAAAGAATAATTTTTAATTAAACAATAATTTAAATGGCTTTTTCATACTACTAGTATAAATATTTTATGAGATAAAAGTATTTATAAGAACCGTATGTACTTATCATGTTTACAATTATGATAATATAACTGTAACATTGATTATCATGATGGATTTAAAAGTAAATGACAACATAAAGTTATATACGTTTCTCATTTTCTTATGAAACACAAAAACTCTTCATAAGACATACATATTCAAATATAATTTTTCTATATGAAATATTTCTGTATGAAATATAAACGGGTTTGTGGTGGTGTGACGTGGATAATGCTACTCGCCTACGTGACTTGATTCACAGGTGCCCCCCCCCAAGTAACGATAAATGAGTAGCAGTTTTCGGCCTTATTGTGGCGAAGGGTTGATCACCCGAATGCCCGCTGTTGGAAAAAAATATTTTATTGACAAATATTCAACTAAATCAAAAAAGTAATAATTTCATTTTACTTCTCCTTGCATTAATGAGATTAATCTAATAAAAATATATCAGAGCTTTATAAAGGTAAAGATATATTATATACGTTTTATTCACATTTGTGTGAGGTCTATTTTGAGTTATTTATGGTTATCAACTGCTGTAACATTATAAGATTGGTTGATAAAAACTGAGATCTTTAATATACGAATTAAGGTAAGAGAAACGTATGAAATGATTTTGTTGTCCAAAGAACCAGTTATGATATGGAAGCTTGTAAACTGATCAACGAATTAGTATAGTATAACCTTGTAAATAAGTTGTTATACTTATTACATTTGGCGAAGCCAACCACAGCCGTCAGAGACTGGGCAAATTAAGTCAGAAAGAGTGGCTTCTGTTTTTGAATAGAGCACTCCACGAGGTTTGGCTCAAAGATGGCAGTAACATCCGAGTCTTCCAATCTTGAGATAGGAATCCACTGAAGACCCAAGGCCTGGCTCTTAAAACCATCGGAGGTAATAATTTGGAATGAGAACTTGGATGACATTATGACCATTATATATTTTACATGTCCTATTTGCCATTAGAAAACAAGACTGATTTTAAGATCCCTCATACGAAGGTGGAAGTGCAACTTATGGCTCGTAGATGGCAGCACCATCTGAATTTTCCAATTTAGAGATTGAAACCAGTGAAGAACCAAAGCCTGGCTCCAACCACCCCCAGGGGTATTAATTTCGAATGGAAATATGGAGGACATTGCGACCCGACATATTTTACCTGCCCCAGTCACCATCAGTGAACACGATGGATCTTCGGTTAAGCCGGGATTCGAACTCACCACCTTTTGGTAATGAGAACGACACCCTAACCAACCCAGGCCACTGTGGCCTTCAGGTGTTGTAGCATCATCAATTAAGAATGGTTTCAAAATTTTTCTTCATGTGCTTGTCTTTTGGAACTGAAAGCAAATATGCAATAACTGATATCAAACTGTATTGGCAACTTAAAGAATACTTATTAATTACTAGAAAAATGCATAAAATATAACTGAATAATGGAACAAAAGGCACTTTATTAATGATTTCAAAAAGTCCAAAATTACGTTTAAAAAATTTATAAAATTTTAATATTAAAATAGCCTTAACTGATATGATATCACTATACAGCTTTGAAATCAGTATTATTAACATAATTTTGTCTCGTCTTCAGCAATTTTTAGAAACTATAAATCATTAGTTTTCTATTTTTTCCTAATTTCTATAAATTATTTTATTTTTGAAATACTATATTAAATACATTACTTTATTTCCATATTTTTTATTGCATTCAGAATTTTATTTTCATGAATATGGAATGAATATTCATTAAAAATTACTAAAAATTTAACACAGAATAATACAACTCTTATTTTTGCTCCCTAAAGTATATTAACAGACGCATTTATTTCACATATATCCGATTCTTAAAATAACAATATTTTTAAAACATGTTCTAAAGGAGATCGATTAAGCTGCTTCATGACAACTGGTTTTGATGTCATAAGTATAGACACTTTTGATTCAAGTGGCGGAAAAGAATATTCAAGTAACAAACAAGTAATCCAATAATTTTCGGAGAAAGACATGATATCGGAAACTAGATGTAAGTCTATATTCTCCTTAATATTGATATCCAAACCTACATTGTCCAAATATTGAAACTCGATAATTTTC
>JAPDSC010038986.1:0-11534 GCA_026290005.1 Latrodectus geometricus
TTCGAAGTAAAGTTCTGACCGGTTACTGATATGGAAATGAGATCCCCAAACCTGTTGTAGTTTCTTACGCTGCAGCAATTGTAAGTGACTTCATGTTAATGAATAAAAGCAATATCATGCTAACATTGCAAGCAATATCAGTACAAGATATATCAGCAATATCAGTGCAAGCAATATCAAATAACAGTGCAAGCAATATCAACTGCAAGCAATATCATGCTAACAGTGTGAATAATTTGCTTCTGAAGTGAGAAATCGTAAGAATAAAATGACCAAAGTCTTCTCAGAACAAAAATACAATGGAGAGCGTTTAAAACTTCTAGGCAGATGAATTGCTGGCCCCAACCATTTCCTTAAACTCTTCTAGAACTAATTTTTAAGGAGGTGTGGGACATTAACCTCTGCCCTTCATTAATAGCCTCACTGAATATATGCTTCAAATATGTTCAAATATATCCTGGCCGTACTTGAACTTGGAAACCACATCACTACCAAGAACGATTTTCGTTTAAGGAAACACCTTTATATTTGTTTTTCTCACAAGTAAAATTTTTTTCGTTTTCTTTTTATACCCATGTATTTAGTAAAGCGCACTTGTTTCTATTAAACAAATATTATTTTTATCTAATCTAGCCTACTATGTAGGGCATTAATGCATCGATCAATTAAACAATTATTCAGATGCGAGAACAGTCCAAAACTTCAATATCCTTTACTAGTTTTGAAAAATATAATAAGAATCACATTGAATTTTTATTTTCATTGTACTGTTTGATTATATTTTCAAATTTCTTTTTTTTCAAATTAACAATTTCTACCATAATATTTCCTATATTATATTCATTCTATATCTTCACACTTTTAGAAAAATGTATCGACTTGCATAATTTATTTATAAACTGCAACAACAGATATAGATATAAAGAATTATTATATTTTTTCACAAAAAATTATCATCGTAAAATATTTTGGGAAACAATCTTTATTAAATTTAAGATGATGTGATAAAAATATGCCATTTTATACAAAAGAAGACTGTAAAAATGTCAACCGAAATAATGTTCAAAAACTAAAACAAAGTATTATGTTTTGATATATGGAATTTGAAAATTTGCTTGATTCAGAGATTAAGAAATACAATTTGTATAGGTATTCACTGAAATTGCAGCTCTTGTAAGAGATTTTTAATTAAGTTTTTAAACCTAAATTGTAGTTTGTTTGCATGAATATTTTGATTGTTTATAATTATATTTCTATATAGATAATCTCTTTCAAGTGTAAATCTGATAAATTAAAATAGCACTCGCACAGTTTATGATTCTGATGATGCAGGAATAGTTATTTAGATAAATATTTTACAATAATTAAAAAACAATTATATTTTATACGAATAGCCATAAGAAAATTTATGTTGTGATTATTAATGCACCCTAAACTTTAAAGGGCAATTCAAGTTGATTTATTGAGGAATATATAGTTTAACAATTGCTTTGGAAAGTACATTGCAAAATCACCTCAAGCTATTAAATTCGAGAGTTAATTGAAAAAACCATATTAAATTAAAAGCAATGACAAGACATTTTCTGTAGAAATTAACTTTTTCCAAAATTAAATACGCTATTTTATTTTATTAATACATATTGATAAGATAACTTTAAATATTTTTGATAATTAAATTAGTTTGGGAATCTTCAATTCATATAAAATACATTAATCAGAATTAAAAAAAATAATATACAACTATTCATTTAAATTTATTTGTGAAACAAAATGATTTGTTTCATACTTTATAGAGAGTGTTTTGCTAAAACTATTTCACTGAATCAAATTATTTACTTGTAGATTATATTAAATAAATTTACATACTAAACACCTTTGAAAATTCTTTGCATTACACTTTCATTTTGAGACTCTGAATAACAAATCTTTTGTGACAAAATTACAACATTGATACTTTATTAAAAAATATGATTTCTCTGACAAGTTTCGGGAGCTCATCATTGTAACAGAGAAATGTAGATTAAGTGGTCTTTTTATGTTAGCACTTCTATTTTTAAAAATTGTTTAAATATTATGCATACATTTTAAAATATTTTTCTTTAAAAAATTCAAAAACTATATTTTTTTAACTTGCATCATATTAAATAAAAAGATTCAAAATTAAAATAAAAATCATATGATATTATATATTGTGCATCTTTAATCTCAAGTTATGCAAATATTACATTGTTATTCATGAAATATTTCTCAATTTAATAAACAATAACCTCATATTTTTACAAAATTTGTAAATATATGAATGATTATTTTCATGAAATCATTTTTATTTCCATGATGCAATTTTTATCATGTGATATATACATGTGTCAAAATCATCTAAGGTTACAAATATATATAACAACGGTAGATTAGTTTCTAAACAATATTTAAATTTTTGAAAATGAAATTGCCATTGAAATGATCATTAATTAAATAAAATATCTATAAATTTTCATTAGAAAAGATGTTTTACTGCTGTAAACAATATGCACAAAAAAAATCTGTTTCGTGTTTTTTTAATTTTAGGAATGAAGATGTGGTATTACATTTTCCAAAATTTACGTGTGAAACCTGTTATTGCGTTAATTAAAGTCTTGAGTTAAGAAACAAAAAATTGTTAAAGCATTCTTCAGAAAAATTAAAATAATTTTAGATAAAGCTTATTCTTATTTAGCACACTAATTATAAGATATAATTATAACAACATGAATATAAATTTTATTTGAATTCTCAAAGAAATAGACAGAAATAGAATATAAATAATTTCTTTGCATGTCGTACAAATGTTAATCAAATTTGAGATGAAGTTGTTAATGTAAATGAAAGACCTGAAATTTATTTTTCAATAATTTCATTACATCTAATTGAGTTTCTGAGTACTAAAGACCCTGTTTTAGAGTAAAATTAAATAAATTTTGGGAAAACACTTTCAGTTATTTCTAGATCTGGTATTGAAATTTAAATCTTGTTCTGATTCTAAATTTAAAACTCCTTTGAATCATACACTCTGTATTCTAGTGGGAAATTAAAACTAGAGAAATAAAAATATTGTAAGAGAGAATTAGCATTTTTTGTTGAATAAAAGAAAAAAGTGATTTTTGTTCTCGTTAGCCTAAATTAATTTAAATATATAATTTATACATAAAAGATAGCATAAAATTTAAACAATGTTAGTTTAACAAATAACTCATTAATGAGAAACAATTCATTAAAAAAAATGTTCCACAAGTAAGTATAAGTACCACAAAAATTACTCTAAACAACAAACTTGTTCATTAACATTCTTTTTTAATGAACTAAGATTTTATCACAGTTAATTCATAAATAATTGTTTCAATCTTAAATTTTATATAACATGTGTTTTTGTTCTTAAATTATATATAAATGATTTGTAGCACATTTATGGATAAAAATCTTGTTAACTTTAATTCGTATTCCATTAATCATCAATTAATATACTAAAAAATTTATATTGTAAGCACCCTAATATTTAAACAGGTAGCAATTCTAGTTATGATGTTTTTATTCTTGGATTTTTTTTATTTAATGTAAAACTCAAATTGATTTATTAATATCATGTGAATAATTAAATATTTCTAAGAAACTTGTAATTGATAAGAGTAGACAGATTAAAAGAAATATTTCATTCTACATTCACAGATCAAATTTATTCAAGTACATCAAATGTTATTATAGGTATGATGCTTTCGAAAAATGTTGACAGCAAAAAATTATAAATACTTTTTAAAACAGAAATGAAAAAATATAAAATCCAATAAATAATATGAAAATAAAATTCACAGAAGAAAGACTCAATTTTTTTTGTAATGGCGAAAACTTGAAAAAGTTACTGGAAATTAACACCGCTACTTTATTTTTTTATTATATTAGATATTGCCCATCCCACAGCTGCAACCAAGAAGGACCAAGACAATTAAGAAGGTGAGAAGAACTGGCAGGGAGGGAACAGGAGCAAGGAGAGAAAGTCTTCTCCCTATTCAAGACTCTCAAACATTTATCAAATAAACTGGTAGGACACTTGTAGACATTTATCACAGAAATCAAAGTTCAATGTTGTGGAAATTGACAAAACGACTTGATAAAATTTCTGTCAATAATACAGATACCAACGCTATGATGGAAAACTATGGTTCTGTCATGGTAAATGACCTGGAGGCAGCTGAGGCTTTGGATAAACATCACGCAAGGGAAAGCTGAAATTTGATAGTGTGGAGAAAAGACTGTCAATAACTACAAGAAACCTTGTGAAATCTGCTGGGATGTCAAGGCAGAGAACCCTTTATTTGATAAAGATTTCACAGCAGATGAATTATTTTACGCTATTCAACATCAGGATCTTACTAAGTCTTCAGTTCCGGATGGAATTCATGATCAATTCCCAAATAATTTGGTTATCCTGGGCAGGAATAAACTTCTCCATCTCTTCAACTTGTCTTAGTCTGCTGGTAAACAGCCAAGGCAATGGAAATTGGCCATAATTATCCCTATTAGTAAACCCAACAAGAAAGCCAGATCTATTGATAATTGCCACCAAATCTCACTAAATTGTATTACATGTAAGCTTTTATAAATTTTAATTTATGTCTTATGTTCTTAGCGCTTTTGAATCGTCGGACATTTTAAGCAAATTTAAAGTGTCATTTGGAAAATATACTGTATCAATAAAAGCACATGTATATTTTCTTTTAGATAAAAATGATCGGATTGCATCAATGAAGTGTACTTATCTATTGAAACTTAATAGTCTAACATCAATTTTGTAGTAATTATTAGATGATCTAGATTTAAATATTTTTGAAATTCTATTAAGTTTTATTTCAAATTTCTATCCACAATTATAGGAAATATTCAATTAAATATATTGAAAATCTATATATTTCATTCATGAACTTCTGTTTCAGCATTATTTTTGAAAGAAATAATGAATTAATGTTTTTTTTTTTAATTTACGTATTTTAGAATATATGACAATATTTTCCAATTAATTACTTTAAGATTTAATGAAAATGAAAGTCACCGATGTTTATCTTTAATTTTAGAAATTTTTGAAGCATGTAAAAAGTAATAACAATTTATTTTAAATATTTTTTTTATCACAAAAGTTTAACTAATTTGATATTAGTTATGTTAACATACTTATTATCAACAACCATGTTAAAATATTTATAAAATATAAGGATATGATTTTAATTAAAATGATTCATATTGTCTTTGTAATTGTTTAATGTAAATTATCTATAACTGTGATTTATATAAAAAATTCCTTAAATTAAATATTTTAGAAAAGTTTAATTATTAAACTACCATAGTTAAAATTATTATAATACATTTCCTCTTGGTAATTTTGAGAGAAACATTTTTAAAATAATTTTCAATTAAAGTTTTTATTTTTATGAAAAATAAAATTTTTATGTTAATAGTACATGAAAGGTAATTTCTAATTTTTTTTTATATATTTCAAATAAAATATTCTAATTTTTAACAAAATTAATTTGAATATTTTATGATTATAACGTTAGAATAACTTTCATCATTTATATTTCGAAACATCATTTATTGCATAATTATTTTTCCTTTGATACATAATTAACATTGTTGCTATTTAATAAGTTGAATGAATCTTATCTGATATTGAAGTTAACTGACAGAAAAAAATTATCTAATTTAAAATGATTACAAAATATGTATATGAACATTTAGTTTTACAATTTGATTCTTTTAAATAAGCTCCAGATTTAAGTTTAAAAAGATTAAATAATAAAATACGCCAAAAAACTCAGACATGGTCTGTTTCATAAACTGAAATTATTTATACTTTTCATTTGTCAAGATATTTGTGTAATAGACGGATTGGTTAAAATTAAGCTACAGAGTAAAGGAATATAGAGCGAAAATTCCAAAAATGTATTCGATCAAATTTTTTTCTTTAACATAAAACTGAAATTTTAATGCTTTGACCAAAATTTTATTTTTAACATAAAGCTAAAATAATTCAATACAATTACTTATTTAATTATTTTAGCTTTATGTTATTACTTATAATAGTTATTTTGTATATTATTGAAAACAAAAATTATATTTCACTAGTTATTCATTTTTATAGGAAAAGTCTAAGTGATTCATAATATTTCATTAACTAGTTATTAATCACAGAGTAAAGCAATTCATGAACATACAAACTTAATATTTTCTTAAATAATTTGTTTCTTGAAATAACACATGTTTTTTAAATTAATTAATAAATGATCAACATTTAAATTCTTATAATTTGTCTAAAATTTAACAACATTAGAATGTTGTCAAGAGCATATGATTTGAGCAATGAATCGTTGAAAATTTTAGGAATGTTTCAAGTAAAAACTTGCCTAAAATTTATACTAACATTTCAAAATATTACTAGGAGACAAATATATTTCAATTTATTTTATTTTCAGTTAGTTGAAAATAAAAAACTTCTTCTAAGTTAAATAAAATTGCTTTGTAACAAAATTGAGAAAATAAATTAATTTCCTTAAGAAAACACAAATATTCCACTCTGTTTATTATCAGAAATTATTCAAGCAAATGAAATTGATCTATGTGAGAAATAAGCTTGCGTAACAACCTTTCTAATAGAATGGAAACTTAATAGGTGACTTGAGCTGATAATGATCACGAGTGATTTATGTTATTTCCTGCTCTTGATCAGATTTGACCAAGAAAAATTCGAGTCAGTCATGGAAAAATAATAAAAACGTAACAAAAGTTGTTTGCTGCAAAAATAAGATTGATTGTTATAGCTTCTATATAAATAAAATCTAATTTCGATGTATAGGGTTTAGAAATTAAAGTAATCTTAAATAATGAATAATATAAGGCCATTAAAATTCCAATAGTAAATGAGAGAATATAGTTTTTATTTTATGTACAATGTTACAGTAATCAGTAGACATAAATGATTTCAAAAATATTTACTTTCTGTTTAACAGTTGTAACTTATGATGTTTTTGTTTGAACTCAATTCTATAATTTAAGAATTTTTTTAAATTTTGGATTTTAACATCAGGAGATATTAGAATGCAATTGTTAATGGCTGTAATTTCATTATACGATAAAACATATCTTTTCTAATGAGACAATCATCAAAAATTTGCTTTAAAATAAATGTGTTTAATTACAATCTCAATGGGTATATTAATTAAGTGTGAACTCCAAAAGAATTATATTTTTTTAAGACGAGGGAATTATGCGTATTTATTGCTGCAAATATTTGAAATTACCTGATCTGTTATTTCAGAGGTGAGAGTTTTTTTTTTTTTTTTTTGAATATTAGAGTTCTTAACAAACATAACTGCTTATTTTTTGCAACGCAAATCTAAACTTTTTCCGAAAGTGAAATTATACTTGAAAATAAATTGTCAATGAAGTATTTAATTATGTTACTTAATTATTTATTAAATAAAGAATTTTTTTTTAAATCTTACTAATGTAAAATAACTCTTTGAAATTATGATTACTAACTATTGCTGTAAATATTATATACAATAAACAGTTTATCCCAATTTAAAATTATATGGCAAAACATATAATTGTCATAATTTTTCAGACAAATTAATATAATAGACATTTAATAATATATAATATTACATATAATAACATATAATAGACATATAATGCGTACAACATTGCTCAAAACAGAATATTTTAGTAAAATAGAAATCTGTATAAATTATTAAACTTGTTATTCTGGTGTAAATAGGCAGAAACTGAATTTATCTATGTCTTACGCAAATTTTAATAAAGAAAACATTTCAGCATCTTAAAAAATAATTAATATCTCATCCTGACCATGACAGAAACGTATTAATAAAAATAAGGCGAAATAATAACGATGTTTTGAATTTAAGCTACCTTTGCAGTTCATGAAGACATTGATGTTAAAAAACAATTGCACAAACATTTATATTGTACTTTAATTAATATTCTTGACAGTTATTTGAAGTATTTGGAAGGATTGAATAAAATTATTCCAAATAGATTAAGAAAAAGATGTTAATATACAAGAAGCTAAAAACTAGATATTTCATTTGCACTTCTAAGATAAGTTACTTTTAATAGAACAATAAATAATATAGTTTAAAACGATAGATAAATTTAAGACTTCAATATTAACATTTTAACAAATTGAATTGTAATTACGTGTTTTTTAAATTTACTATTTTATTGAATTCATTTTTAAGTAATTGAATTAAAATTTATTAAGTGAATTGAAATCTTACTTGAACTCTGACTCAAGTGAAATCTGACTAAATATTTCACTTCATATTTCAGTTTAACTATGTAATTTTTACTTTCAACTAACTTTATGAAGTATATCTCTCCATGAAGTTAGTTGCGAAAGGAAAAATTGCACTATAAATAAAGGCAAAGGCAAAACTTTGGAAAACAGATTACTGAAAGAATAAATTACTTTAGAATTATAAATGTTTTTAGATTGAATATTTTAATAATAAGTAATGATAAAATAACGATAAGAAGAATGAAAAAGATTTGTAAGTATTTTTTTAAAAAATTATTATAATAAAATTTTTTAATAGTTCTAAAGAGAACATTAAATTATAAATAGTTTATTTAAGTTATATTTTAATTGGTAAGTAATGAAAGTATATTTTAGGAACACAACTTTGCAACATATAATTAAAGGTATTTCTCGAAGCAATAATTTTAAAAGTGTCTACGAATTCCAATGGATGTATTACCAAGAGGTTCATTGCTTTTAAAAAACTAATCAAAATTAGAATTAAAAAAAAACATTAATGTGGTTGATCTTTTCAAATATAATTTCAATATTCCTGGTTACTGAATGCTTGATTAGTTTTCAAATTTAAATTTAATGCATTATTTCTGCTTATAATTGAGATACTTAAAACAATATAGATTGTGTTAAATATTGATTGCTAAACAGAATGTCATAAATTTATAAAGCAGATTTTTCTTAGAGTATAAAGAAATCTTAAAATTATTTTTTATTAACCATGTTAAAATGTAAATAAGAGTTACTACTTTCGTCATAATTCATAAAGGATATTTCAAATTGTAATTTATCAAGGGTACTTCAAATTGCAGGTTGTATGGAAAGCAATGCATTATTGAAGTTACCGATACTTTTATATCTTTACAAAATATCTTACGATACATGTTTTTTTTTTCATTGGTTCGGAAAACTAGGTCTTTATTTTACTGATGAACGTCTATAAAGAAATGTATGAAAATGGATTTTAAAAATATTCATTGCTAGAAATTTTAACATTTGTAAATGGAATAAAAATTATAAATTGTATGATTTAGTGTTAGTTAAAATTATTGATTAAATAATGATGTTGATGATTTTTTTTCTATACTTAAAAATTGTATTTATCAACTTTGTAATATTGTGTTTCACATACTGCATTTTATCATTACAGTTATATAAATGTTAATTTCTAATATGTCAACAAAACGTCATATGCAGTTAATTGTTTATGTCATTTTTAAAAGTACAGCATTAATTTTATCAAAATGTTTTATTACACTTAAAATTTAATATAAAATGTATCTAGAAACAAGCAATCATAAATTTGTTTTATATAATAATATAAATAAAGAACACCATATAATATTTAAAAAGCATTTTATACTATTTAATCATTTGTTTTCCACTGTTACTATATAGGCATTTAGTCACTGTTTATACACTCTCTTCATTATACTTTCTTAGAAATATGTATCTGATTTATTGTATTATGAATAGATACTAAAAATTCTTCTAAAGTCAGGCATTGTTATAAAGATTCCATGATAATATCATCCAAACATTTTATTGATATTTAAAGCATGAAAAATCAGTGGGTTTCTTGAAAAATTTTTTTTAACTTGTTCAAAGAAATTTTTTAAAACTTTAGATGTGTGTTGTAAGGCAGCGCTATTTTGCAATATGTAATTCAATACTACTTGAAGATAAATATATGGTAAAACACATTGATTGTTATTATTCTTCTTTGTTAAATTTAAAGTTATTCTGAGGAGAATGGCAAATGAAATTTGTATTTTTCAGAAAGTCTATCTCTAAATGTTGCAAAGGCTAAGTTGAGACAGAACTTTTTTTTTCATCCTTGATTTTTGATTTGATTTATTAAATAAACAATGAAATTACTTCTCAGAGTAACTGCTTCATTACAGATAAACTGCTCTACTTGCTCATGAATATATAATATTGCATTTTTAAGCATATCTAGAGAATTTTATTAACCAATGCTTATTCGAATATGTGCAACTTTAACCTTAGATACAGAAATTTAACTAGCGTTTGATGAAGGAACACTGATCTTTTCTTAGGTATCATATCTTTGCGGTACATTAGCGACTACAGAATTTACTCATGTACTGATCTTAGCCCTAGTAATTCTGAAAGCATAGTAACATTTCTTTTAATTCTTCTAGGCTATTTCTGGAACATACTTTTTCATTCATGTTCATAACAGAATTTTACACAGAATGTGTTCATAACAAAACTTAACTATCTCGGTCACCTTCATTTAACACTTTCTTTATATTCTTCAAATGTAGATCTTAATTTTCAATTTATGCTGTAATACATTCTCCATTAGAAATATTTTCTTAATTTTATGTTATACTTTTTGTATTTTTTTTGATAAGAGGGAAACATTTGATTAATTGCACAGTGGTTTTGCATTATGCATCTTATTATTATGCAAATAGAAAGTTTGTCTAATTGTGAAATTTAAGAGACCTTTAAGACTACTTCAAAATTCCAGACCTATCCTTTTTAATTGATGAATGTTCTTAATTAAATGGGAGGCAAACGAATTTTTTTTATCAAATTGCTGAAAGTTCATGCCTCATTTTAAATAAAATACGTTAGTTAATACGTCTTGAAATTCTTCAAAACGAGTTTTTCTTCATATCTTCTCATATCTCTTTCACTGATATTTTTGGTTGCAAAAAATAATATCCAGATAGTTTAAATTTGTTACATCAAATCTAAAAAAAATTACAAAAGAGGCAATTCTTAATATATTTCCAGTTTTTGTGTCACGCATTGGAAATGACATGATTAAATGTTTTCTTTTAAGCAGTTCAAATAATTTGTTTGCTATTTCGACCATGTTTGACCAAGCAAAATCACAGAATTAAAAAAATATTAAAAAGATATAGAAATTTAAATGGAAAAAAGTTAATAATTAAAATCAATTAATTTATTCATATAAATCGAGAAGTAATATTTGCAGCCATTCATAAAGAAGTGAAAGATTATGTCAATTGAAAAAAAAAATAAAATATGAAATTTCCCGTACGTTGAAAAATAGTGGAATACAAAAGTGAGTGTAATTTTTCTTAAGTAAAAGCTTCAAATATAAGATTCAGTATCTTCATATGCATTTCATTTACATTTTTGGCAAATTTGCAAAATGATAACAAACATATACATATATTAT
>JAPDSC010038992.1:0-12243 GCA_026290005.1 Latrodectus geometricus
ATGTGTCTGAATTATTGTCTGGAACCAAAATATTTAAAAAGTGATAAACATTATGCTCTTGATTTACTATCTATTATTAAGAAATAAATTTATAGTGTTAATTTCAATACTTATTAATATTTAATAAGATATTCTCTTAATGAAAAGTTTTTAATAACGAGTTCAATGCAAAAGAAAATTACACAGATAATAATGAAATTCTGAGGTAGTATTCATATTTTGAAACCAAAGTGTTATTTTTTAAAATGTGTTATTTTTAAAAAAATAGTGTTATTTTTTTTAAATAGTGTTATTTAAAATTATTTAAAAATAGTGTTATTTTTTTTAAAAAAGAAACCAAAGTGTTATTTTTTAAAAAAATAACTGATACAAAGTGTTACTTGTTTGTATCAGTTATTTTTTCCTTACTTTGAACATTTGTCTTCATAAATGTTCGGTATTCAGACACCTTGTAATTTAAAAAAAAATATTTCTTACCACATCTGAAAATTCTTGAAACTGATATTTATTATAGAATATTGCAGTATCAGGCATATCATTAAATATTGAAAAACAAAGATATTTGTTTTCAATTTTTGTGTCTCTTCTATCTTCAAAATATACCTTTCCAATATGGAATATCTTAGAAGAAAAAACAGCAACTGAAAAAAGAAGAAAATAAGAAAAAAGTATCAAATCCAAAGACCATTCCTTAAAAGTGAGACAGCTCCAAAGCCCCTTAAGCACGTCACAAGGATCCCCATACTGGGAAAGACAAGCTAGGCACTTTGTTCCCCTTATTACATTACAAAAGGAGAATCGACACGCATGGAATTCTAGTTCTGACAGCTATATTTTAGTTTTCCACTGTCCGATAACAAACCCTCCCACTATTTTTTTCCCTGACGATTTATTTGCTCTTTTTTTTTAATACTTTTTCCCCTTCGTTTCCTATATATTTAGGATTGTTTTCTGTGGAAGAGAGAGGACGGACTAGATGCAAAAAGAAAACAGTGAAGGAATAGATAGGGTGGCCGAGCGTCATCCAACAAAAGCACAAAAGGGATCCTTAAGAAAACAGCGATTCCTTCACTAGGCTTGGACCCAGCCTCCTTAGTACAGTTGCTGATCAATGGGCCAATTAAAGCTCCAGGAAAAAAAGGATTAGAGGTTCAGCAGTCTTCTTCTTTCATGCTTTTATTTGCCATAGAACTCTGTCTACTCTGAAAAGAAAGCGCAATTTTTGTTCCTCTGGACCAGTTGTCTTTCTACTGTGGTCAGCTCCATTCTCCGCAATGTTGTTTCTTTGGATTCATTTCTCTATAGAGATTGATTTTTTGCTGGTTTTCCTATATGTGTTTATTTTTTGTATCACCACTCTTTCTCTTTGTTTAGATGTCAGACAGATTGAATCCACATTTTTGTCTCTGAGGTCTAATACGCCAGGATATGTTGGAAACTTTCTTATTGCTATTTTTTTTCTTTTTTGTAGAGCAAAAATACGTAATAAAAATATTATATAAATGTTAGAAATTACCTTTAATAAATGGGTTCTAAAGTATAAAGTTTTGAGAAGAATTGTATGAGATTAATGTTGTTTCGGTTTTGAGAAAATATATAAATAGATTTAGTGCTGAAATTTGCATTTAATATCTTATAAAAGGTCATTAAATTATATACATATATATATATATATATATATTTATTTATATTTTAAATGTATACAAATATGTATAAATTCATGTATTGTTATATATAGTTTCATAAAAATATTAACAACTGCTTGGGATTATTGGCAAAAGACTAAATTATTTTGTGAAGTTATAATTAAAATAATAAAAACTGTTTTGTACGAATTGTGTTTTTGCAACAAATTAAAAATCTTTACACTAATTAAATAGTTATCTTGAAAAATGTACATGTTTTTTTATATATTTATTACACTATAGACCTAAAAATTTGGAAAAATAGGAGAAATAAATATTATGTGTGTGTGAATGCATAGTAAATTATATATTTCCAGTGAGACAGTTTATATACATACATTGAAGTTTAAAATATTTTCGTTTATGTCTTGGAGTCTAAATGCAAACTAAATAAAGGTTGTTGTATGAAATTTTAAAATTTACTTTCTCTAATTAAACCTCTATTAATGATAATAAAATAGTGTAACTCTTTTATGGATATATATTATAAAAACTAATTTACAATTATATGAATATATTTAATACATAAAACTATTTTTCACTATAATATGTGCTATAATTTGCAGATGATAACCTTCTGATAGTCCATTTGTGTGGATAACAAATTAATTTAATTTATCACATTTCTTTAACCAATTTAATTGATTAAACAAGTTTGATATCAGTCTCACCTGCCTCACTAAACTAATATCATTTTCCACAAGTGGAAATGTTTCTATTTTTTTTATACTCAGTTCATCCAGTAATCATCAGTCAAAAATATTTCAAAACAAATATTATGAAAGAGGAAGTAACTGGAATTTAGTCTCTTATTCATTTCCAATGAATTTAATCAGTTTCTGTGAAAGACTAATTTTGATATTAATGTCTTTTTTGACAGATTTAGTTTTTTCTTACTGAATAATTGAACAATAGCTTCTCAGAAATTAATGTAGTTTTCTATAATGATTTTAGAAAAAAAAAAATATTTCATCATGGAATTACTAAGCAAATAAGGTACGCTAGGGCTTTATTCGTTGAATAAAATTACTCACATTTACAAAGGAATATTTCAAATGGCTGAAAATATTAGTATAAATAAGTAAGAAAAGCTAACTGCATTCGGGTGCTTTGTTAATTAATCTATAACTCATCAGTTGTAAAAACCCATTGAATTAAAATTATGCTGATAAGTCAGATTTTGTGTATCATTTTTTACTAAATACGAGATTTAAAATTATTCAAAAATACATGAACTCCAGAAGAAATTTATTGTAATAGCACATGTCCTACAAACATAGAGCTGGTAATATAAATATTGAATAACAATTTTTTTTCTCTTAAATTCTAAAAACTAGACTTTCTTAAGTTGTCATAAGATATAGCTTATAAATGTTTAAATAAATTTTTTCTACAATGAGGAAATTAATAAATTATTCAAAATATTATTAGAGAATAAGAGATACAATATTTTGATGTATTTTAAATGCTAAAATAAAATTCATTGATATTTTGAATGTTAAAATAATATTTATCAAAGCTTTTTACGCGCAAACAGTAGCTCTAAAATATGTGTCTTGCTTGGCTATTTATATACAAAGATATGACTGCTTTACAATCAAATATTTTTCACCTAAAAGAAATTTCTATAACCTATTCTGAAACTTAAAGACTTACATTTTTTCATAAGTTTTAAATTCTGCAATACATTACCAATAAAAACTTCATATTTCTTGCATTAAGATTATTTTTTAAAAAAAACAGTATATTAAATATTATTTAAAATTAATCTTATGTCATTTAATAAATAAAAGCTTTAATTGGAAATTTCATATTATTTATAGATCTCAGTTTAATGCAAATTTCAAAATGAAAATTTTGAATTATATGTTTTGGCACATATTATAAATTGAAAATCATATTTTAGCCTTTTAATATTTAATAATAATTTTCAATTGAGATATTTGCATTCTAGTTTTATCCCAAACAGAGCTTATTAAATTTATTATGTGTTTGTTTTCTTCCTTGATGAGCTCTATAAGATTCCTTTAAATTCCATAAACATTTTTCCAAGTTGATTTATGTTATGTTTCCTAGTCGATTTATTTTATGAATCAAAAATGACACTTTTATAAAATTTAAAATTATTCTTAAATTTATTTTTTTTAAAAAAAAAATTGTTTTGGATTATGCTGATTCAAAATTTTCTTTTCCTTTACTTAATTTCAATCAAATCTATTTTTATTTATTTTTTAAACTTTCTAATATTTAAAAAGAAAAAAAAGTGAAAATAGGATTATAATTTTAAATAAAAGTTCACTTTGAGAGTGTTTTGAATCAAGTAATTATGGTTTCATTAGTGTTTTGTAAAATGAATTTTTGTAACTTAATTTTAAAATTAAATGCTTAACTCATAAAATATCTTTTCAACTTTAATTGCAATGTAAAAATTAAAGAATAATTAGAGTAACGATCATATTGAAATTAAATTAAACTAACTCATTTTTGAAGGGAAAATATCATTTATTTAAAATTTCATAGATAATCAGTATAACACATTTTACACGTTGAACTCATATATACATTGAAAAAATTAAATAATACATTTTTTCTCATTCAATCTTCATAAAAATTGATAAATGTAAGTAATTTAGACAGTTATTATGATTTATAGCTTCATAAATAATAATTTTTATTAAATTTAATTATATTAACATTTTTGCGATAAACTCAGCCTGCAGTAAAGTCTAAAATAAATAAAATTTAATAAAATAAAATAAGTCTAAATTTAGATTTTTTGAAATTTAAATTGTAAACAATATTAATTAAATAAATTTTATATTTCATATGTTAGTATTGTATATTGGTTTCTTAATACTTATGTTTGAAATTCTGAGAAGTTTGATAAAAAAATGTATTATTCTATAATTTATATGAGAAATTTAATTTCCTAAATAAAAAAAAATGTAATTTACCAACATAAACTTGATTGGGTGGCTTACTTGTGTTTTTTATTATCATAATTTACACTTTAATCAATACAAGAAGAACGATAAGTTTGGAGGAAAAACATAGAACAGGAAAAACTAAACTAAATGCAATGACGATAGTGAGAGACATAATACGAAATTCCTTTGATACGGCAACATTTTATTACAAATTATTGCACTTATTAGTATGCAAGGTCTCATACATTGGAAAAGCATTGCACAAAAAGTGAAAGTATATAAAATTATTTAAAAAACTAAGTTTTCTGTAATAACACAAAAACTTCTTCTATGTTGTGGACAAAGATTCTTGAGATGAAACATTTCTGAGCCTGAAGAAAAGAATTTCTTTCTATTATTGACAAACCAATGAAGCCTTCTTGCAAAACGTCGTCTTTTAAAATGATATTCGCTGTAAAATAAATATAATAAATGGACTTTTCGTACTTCTGCAATTGACTTAAATGGACATTTATTATGCTGAGAAATATACGACTAATGATTAAAGTTATGATATTGCATATTTATAAGTGCAATACAAAATATCTTTTTTCATATAACCAGACCAGAAATACTGGAACACGATCTAATATACACTTGGCTAAGGTTTTAAGATATTCTTAAGGGATTTAAAATCCTAATCCAGCAAAACAATTCCTAAATTCCTAGAACTGCAAACATAGAACATAATTTTTTTGAAAACCACGATGATTAGTATCCTAGATATATTCAATAATATCCATGTCAAGATTTTGTTGGTTAATGAATTATCTAACATTAGAAGAGGGATCTTGAATATATGAAAATGAAAACTTATATGTCTGTTGTATTTTCGATTGAATAAGTAACTTATATTTATTTACCTTTTAGATTCATAACTCTAGACGTATCATAATGCCCACACTATACCAGGTGCATACTTTAAATATTATCATAGATTCTTCATTAATTTGAACAATTGCTGCTGGTTTATGTGAATATTCTATAGATGTTCTCTTTATGCTCATGCATCAATCCTTATAATGGAATGGTAACGAGACACATCAGACAAGACAACGTATTTGAAGGCCGTTGTGGCCTGCCTAGTTAGAGCGTTGTTCTCGTTACCAAAAGGTGGTGAGTTAGTCCCGGCATAGCAAAAGATCCGTCTTGTTCACTAATGCACGTAAAATATGTCTGGTTGCAATGTCCTAAATGTTTCCATTAAAAATTCATACCCCTGGGGTGGTTGGAGCCAGGCTATGAGTCTTCATTGGTTTCAATATCTAAATTTGAAAATTCAGATGATGCTGCCATCTTTGAGCCAAAAATTGTACTTCCACCTTTGTTTAAGGGTGTGTTTTCAAAAACGGAAGACGCTGTCTCTCTGACTTCATTTGCCTAGTCTCTTGACGGGAGGGCTTGCTGTTGCCAAGTGTCATCAGTAATAACAACACAACAACGTATTTCCAGTCACAGCCTATCCCACGGCAATAATGATAATCAGAGTCTAGGATAAAATTTCATACTGTGCAAATAATAGCTATACTTTAGGTTTATAATTCCAAAATCACATATTAACTGAATTCTTCATAGTAATTTACAGTTTATTTTTGTAAATGCTCCGTCACTGAAATACACAGTAATATGAAGAGGTGTTGATGATTTATATTTCGATAAATATTTACATCTATCAGATATGTTCCCATTCATTAAAAGTCAATTTCCAATCATACTTGAATCCGAAATTTGATCATTTTCCTGATATTAGAAAATTTATGTTTATTTGATGTTACAGTCGATAGCAAAATTTCATTTTGCTATCGACTTTAACAATCGTAACAGCAAAAATCTAACTAACAATTGTTGATTTCCTGTTGTCTTATTGTTGATTATCTGTTGTCTTACATGAATGATTGGTTGCAGATTATTATTTGCATATTTTAATTTCTCTTTAATTTGAGTCCATTATTAACATATAGTATAATAATTTGGAAATTAAATATTTTTATATAAAATATGTTAAATCATAAAAATAACTAATTATTTAACGGAAAAATAAAATGAAACTGCTTAAAAACTCTTCTTCTAATCAAAGGATATTATTAGCATTTGACTTTTATCAAATTACTAAAATATTGCCATATATTCAGTTTACTAATAACAATCTTATTAAAATTCTCTCGTTTCAAAATACGCTTAAAAAATTATATTCTTTGCAAATTATTAAATATGCAAAGATATTTTTCATGATTTATAAAGAAAATGTTCATTTTAGAATTTGCCATTTTTACTAATTGCAGATAAAATTCCTTGACATTTTTCCTGTTATTTGAATATCGTTTTAAAAAGATTTAATATCTTCCCAACCTTTTCAATTGCTAAATAAGGAGAAACTCTGAAGATAATATGAAACCTCTTTCTTACAAAATTTGGAGCACCGCCACTATTTCATGAACAATCGAATAAATCTGATTTCAACCCATTGTAATTAAATTCGAAAGTGCGCACATACCACTTAACTCCAATAAAGAATTCTTCACAGCAGGGGGGAGACTTTCGTAATTTTCTTCTCAAAACCAAGGCTGTGCATTTATGGCATAATTACGCAGCTCAAAAGTGTCCACAAATATAAGAGGCACACTGTACTCCAGGAAAAGGACAGAGGGTACGAGGGGGAGCTCCTTCTCCCCGTCCTCTGAAGAATTATCTGAGCTTATCTAAAGGAAAGACTAACAAACAGCATTCAACTTTGGACCCAAAAATAAATGAAATAAAAATAAATAAATACTCCCTTCTCTCGCAAACATTTGGAGCAATTAATTTTCCCCACACTCTCTTTTAATTAAAATGAGTTGCGCAAGCGGTAGACACTTGAGTTTGCATCGTAACTTACTTAAGTGGGAGGATTTTTAGAGGACCATTTTTGAGTTCTCTGTTATGAATTAAAATTTTACTTCACTTATCCTAATATATGCGAGCACTTCAATTTTAATATTGTTTCATAGACACAGTTAACAAACATCATTATTTTAAAAAAACTCATTAATCACAATATTACTACTGCTAAGGCTTGAATGAGTTTTTGCAACAGGTTACGGTTATGAGCGAAAATTCCCTAAACTCTCATACTGTTAATTAATCTTAATGTAGAGTAAAATAACAGAGCACTGTTAAAAATGTTGAATAGTAATTTTAGAAATGTGGTTCCAATTAATTTTTATAAATATTCTTTTCTTTGTAAAATATAATTTTTTATTTTATTATAAATAATTTTTATTCTCATATAAATAATTATTATTTTCTTATAAATAATATTTTCTGTACAATATATAACAAATTATTGTAAATAATTGTAAAAAATATATTTGAATCTTAATATTGCTTATGTTTCAAATAATGAAAATATTCTATGTATATCTACTTGATCTTGTGGTAAAAAAAATTTTCCGGAACCATACAATTTGCAATTGATACAATCACGTGTAATTTGTTGAGTAAAATTAATAAAAATATTCTTTAACATTCATTAAATATTTTTATTGAATTAAAATAGTAGTTGTTCAAAATACTTGAAAAATTTCTTTATAATGTTCTTATAGTAAAAATGAAACATAAAAATCTATGATCCTATACATATTTATTTTTCCTGAAACACTGGCTGAACTTTCTTGTACAATATATATTTTGTCATCTTTGATACTAACAATCAGATTCAGAAGTGATTAATTTTAAAAAGGAATTAATATATGATAAAGAAGTTTCTGATAACATTAAGATCTATTTACAGGGAGTATTCCTTAAAATCAATATATTCTGATTAACATTTGAAGACAATAGTGTCAAAAGCGTTGCATTAAATTACTTTAAGTAATCAAATTACCCATGTAAACGAAACAATACAGAAATTAAAATTACTTTTAGAAATCTTATAACAATGCTTTTAAAGGAAAAAGTCATGTTTCTTCAAATATGACAAATACTTATTATATTAAAGACGTAAATAGAGTTAATTTCGTAATCAAAAAACTAAATTCATAATTTAAATGGCTCAATGTATTCTTTAACATGCCGCCCAACCTGTCTAGTGTTTAGAGTAATTGACTATTGATGGGGAGGAACTGGGTTCGAGTCCCGGCTCGGGCATGGATGCACTCTTTCTCTCTTCCTATGTGTTTCTTGTCTTTTCCTCAGATGATGAATGAATGTGCCTGTATTATGAACGGGTTTGTGATAGTGTGGCATGGGTAGTAAACATGTATAACAACCAAAAAAAGACTTTAGAAATGTCTAATAAAATCATTTTTAAGATAGATTTGAAGTTGAAAAAAATAGTATTTAGCAAAAAATAAGATTAATTTTAAGTAAAACTGATATTATTTACTTTCAATTATGCGATTATTAAGAATGATTACAAATAGAATGTGTATTTGCTTATTTTATGTTATGGCTGATATATTTAATTTCGTTTTTGAGGTTGTATATAATTCAAATGAAGTTCAACTAAAAGCCTTATGAATCCTAAAAATATATTATAAATTTGTTAGCATATACATACAATTATTGCTAATTTACATCAATTAAATATATGTTATTAATATAAAAGAAAATATTTGGAAACGCTATTCAATAATTTCAATTATATATTTATAAACGAGTTGCTAAAAATAGTATCGCATTTACTAAACTCATAAGATTAATACTATTTCATTAAAATTTTCATATTAAATTCATAATAAATCATAATGGGTAAAAGTAGCTAATTGAATGTTAATTATTTTTATCATTAGTATGATTTTTAATCTAATATTCAAACAGAAACGAGTATAAAAGTTTTAATCAGTTTCAAGTTAATCAAAAATATATTTTGTTAATCAGAGTTTTTTGCAAAATTTCAATTAAGGAATTAAATAGCATATTTATTAAGGATAATTTGATGCTGATTAATTTAAATAATTACTTCAATTTGATCCTATTTTAAAATAGTGATCTAAATGTTTCTAAAATAGAAATGACATGAAAAATATTTCTAATTCTTTTTATATAAATATAATAAACTATTTTAAAATATTTCGTAATTACAATAGACTAATAAAAATGTGAATTAGAATAATATGACCCAAATACTAAACTTTAATAGATAGTTTCCCTCTCAAAGAAAATACAAAAATGTTGGTCAGTTTGTGGTGAACAGAATGTGAATTAAATTTCTGTCTGCTTAGATGTGTACAAATTGATGAAAACTGATAATTAAAAAAAAAGTACAACATTTTCTTTTATTGAAAATAATTAGGTTATCATTTAACTCGTAAATCATTCTGGAAAAAACAAGTTTATTACTATGATATGTTGAAAAATAAATTTGCAAATTCAGAAAACAAAATTAATGTCATGTCTACTTTATTACAGATCCACTTTTTTCCTATTTTTATTAATATTAATTAATGAATTGCGCCGGCTTATTGCTGATGGGTTAGCGTTCCTACTTCCTGGGCTGTTGGTCCTTGGTTCGAATCCCAGTCTGGGCATGGACGTTTCTTTTTTTTCTCTCTCTGTGTACCTTTGTGCTTTCTTCTTCTGAAATAATGGATTGAATGTGGTCAACCCAATAAATGGGTTTGTAGTGGTGTGACGTAGGTAATGCTACTCGCCTCCGTGATATGGGCGTCAGATGGCCACAGGGTAACGCAAAATGAGTAGCAGTTTCCAGCCTTGTTGTGGGCGACAGGTCAATGGTCCAGTGACCCACGATTAGAAAAAAAATGTGATTAATTACAATAATGAAAAGTTATCAGAGCCAAAAGCTAGAAAAGGGAAACTTTTCTAATTTTTTTTTAATATGTAAACAGTCAAACTTAGGCAGCAAATATAAGATTTTTCAATAAAGTAAATTATTTTTCATTATTATTAAAACATAATTATAATTAAAATGACTAAACATATTATAAGGAACATGCTTCTTTTAGCAATTCAAACAGTCTAAAAATTTGTGTGAAAAGTTAACAGGTTGAAATTTTTCAAATATTTTGCACTATTGATTAATAATTCAAATTGAAAAAATCCTAATCATTAATTCAAGAGAAATAATATATCAAAAAAGCAAGAAAAGGATTAAGATAATGAAAGAAACGAATCACTATATATCTTGCAGTAAGAACTTTAAAAAATGCTTCATAGGTATTTTAATGACGCATGAGCTGTTATATATATATATATATATATATATATATATATATCGTTATATATATATCTACGTTCATTGGAAAACTCTCGATGAAATGAACCAGGCATATTTATTATAAATACATTAGTTGGGGTCAACTTTAATCATCTCAAAGTCCCTTTCTGTTTCAAGTAATTAATCGTTTTGAGGATAATGGACTTCGTGCTCCATTACGTTGGCGCAAAACGATGTATGACGAAATTTAACTGCATAAAGTCTAACTTCTGGCTTCCATTAACCCTTTCAAGGGATTAAATTAAAGCTTTGGTATCTGATTTATGCCAGAAAAATAAATATATGTATGTATACATAATCAAGAGTGTTTCCATTGGTATCAAAATAGATTCGATTTCACAATATAACTTTACACATATTAAATTAGAAGCAAATGCTATTTACTTCAATTCTGATGAACATTAAATATTAGATTGACAATTATTATATTAGACTTTAAATCTATGAAAATTTAATAAAGAATTGTTTTCATATCTTTAGTACCGGTATTTCTAAAAATTAATATATTCAAACTGCTGAAACATTATTTTTTATTGTTTTCGTTGCACATGGACTATTTGAAATGATGTTTTTATAGTAATTTTATTTTAGCAACATTTGATACATTATTTATCCGTAAAATATCATATCGGGTTCTTATAGCATGAAATGACATTTAATTTAAGGTATAGTAGATTTTACATCGGTACTTGCATTACATATAACGTCTTGTAGAATATTTGCAATCCGTAACTTTACCTTAAATCTAAAGTGATGCCACATTTTAAATTTTAAAGTAAATATCAGTATCCTTTATTAGTAGCGTTCACGTCTAACCTATTACTGAATATAATACCAATTTAATGAATATAGTATTTTGGCCGCATTATTTTAGACTATAATACATCATACATCATCCTATACCAAAGTCAAAATAAAATAATCTCCCATTTGCTTCCCATGCAA
The DNA here is from genome assembly GCA_026290005.1 of Latrodectus geometricus. Classification (NCBI taxonomy): domain Eukaryota; kingdom Metazoa; phylum Arthropoda; class Arachnida; order Araneae; family Theridiidae; genus Latrodectus; species Latrodectus geometricus. The sequence continues at coordinate 11,814 of JAPDSC010038992.1, forward strand.
ATTTGATGCGAAATTATTGTTGTCGTTTCTAATCCTCCAGCTGTCTGACTTCAAGATCCAAAAGTTCGCTGACCCAAAGGTAATTATTGTACATAAATAGACTTCAACACATGCTTCAGATCTTCGTAATTGCTCTCTAATATAAATTTAATGAAGAAATAGATATTGTATACATTAAAATCATGCGAGAATAGAAAGATGAAAAATTGGTTTGAAAATTAAAAAATCCCAGAGAAATTTATAACCCGCTAAAAGTTGATTTACAGAAATTCAGTAAATTTCATTTCAGCAATTTATTATGATATCATATTCCTAGCCAAATATTAAGGAAAAAGTATTTATGTATTTACATTAAATGAAATGAGTTCAGTAGACAGCCCGAAATTAAATAAATTTTTAAAAATACCCTCACACAAATGTTATACAAAAT
>JAPDSC010039002.1:0-11927 GCA_026290005.1 Latrodectus geometricus
ACATCGTTTTTTAAAAAAAAACATTTTTTCATTAAATACATAGCAAACCTAATTTAAAATTATGAGGTGTTTTGGTAAACAAGTATTCCAAATCTGCTAACCTTAAGGTGCTGACTTCTGCTCAGCTCCACTGTTATATATGTATTCGTTTTTGTGTGCTCCAGCCTATTTTCCGAGATGGGCTCTACCATTTTGTTAGAATTTGCTGAGTAGGTGTTTAATAGATTTAAAAACAGGGATCAAGCAGAAGAATCCTCAATACTTGACCTGCACATATATCTTAGATAATCATTTCGCTTGGAGAACAATGCGACCACATCCCCCTTTCGTTAACATAACTTATCATGCGTTTACATTTGTTTTTTAAATTCAGTAAGCTGTTGGTAAAAGAAGTATGTTCATGGATAAAATTATTTCTGAACTCATTTTACAAGATATCGTTACAAACTTATTGAAAAACTTAAAGTTAATACACATCTGATTTATTTTTTGCAATGGATTCAAAATGGCGAAACGAATAAACTTGTATACTTTTCCGGATATTTATCTTTTACCATTAGCGATCTCTGTAGAATAATCAGAATAATTATTTAAAAATCAGAATTTTAGGTGTACTTAAAATGATAAATAAAATTGGTAATGCTAAATTGTACAGCAAGAATGAAAAAGTTGACATTAATTTAAATTGGGGTGTCTTATCATTAATTCAAGAGGTGTTCATAAATGTAGTCTTAACTCTTTGCGAAGGCTTTTATGATAGCATTTTCAAAGTCTTATGTTAAAGATATTTCCTTTCAGTTATGGCTATTGTTTTTGTCAACAGTATTCAATGTGAAATGAGTAAAATTGTGAAAGACTGCTAAAACAATACAGGAATATTTGCGATATGAAAACTTGAAGAAATATAAACGTCATAATTCAAAAATTACCAAACTTCTCAAGAAGAGAAACTGATTGCAATTTCACTTTGGAAAAACAACACCTTCGTAAGGGAGTCGGATAGTACTTTAACATTGTAGTCCTTTATTCTTTCAATTTTATGTATCTGAAGAATATAAAAATATTATCAAAAATTTCTTTTGTTAAAACAAATGTGAGAATAAAATTAATTCATCTCAACCTCAAATTTCAATATGTTTTTTAAAAACTGGAATTTATAGTATAGCATAATTATGTTGTATAATTACATAAAATGATTAGTACATACTTTGCTTAGAAATATTTTAAAGTGGCATCTCAGAACTTTGACTAGCATATAATTATTGAAATCTGGTTTATGCTGATGGCTGATTGGTTAGCGTTCCTAACTCATAGGCTGGTCCTTGGTTCAAATCCAAGTTTGAACATGCACATTTCCTTTCTCTGTGTTTCATTATTCTTCCTTCTGAGATGAATGAATGTGCAATATAAGTACCTTTTGGTGGTGTGACGTCAGTAATGTTACTCATTTAAGTCACATGATTCACAGATGCCCATTATAAATAGCTATCAGTTTCCTGCCTTGTTATAATAAAGGGTTAGTCACCAAATGCCCGCCATTAGGAAAAATCATTTATAGGCTTATTCTTAAGTTCACAAGCAGGATTACTGCAGTTGACTAATTTTTTACAATAAGAAATATTAATTTAGATATTTCTCAAATGATTCAAGCAGAAAAAATTTGGACTAAAAGTGGGCTATTTAGTGTGATAAATATTTTATATACTGACATTTATTTATAAATTGCCATTATTAAAGAGAAGAATGAAACACTTGCCATTGAAAAGGTAAAATTCAAGAACCTTATTACATCAGTTAAATTGACTACATTGTGGGATAAATATCTTTACAAAGAGATAAAATACATAATGGTTTAAATTGATAACAGAATTTGATGTTTCAGAATGAAGCAGCATGTGTTTAAATTAGAGAATAAAATACTTGATAAAAATTTATGAAACTTAAATATTATGGGTACAAGAATATTTCTTGTAGAATTATTCACAAGAATTCTGCTCAAAAATTTGATGAACATAAGGAATAAGGATTTTGTTTAGTATATTTTTGCACAAATTTAGTTGTCATCGATTTTATGTAACATGTAATTGATTTTTATTCTTGAGGAAATATGATGTATATTTTCCCTGTGAGAGAGTAGAATAGGAATAATATTTGAGGCTTGAAAATAGCATTTAATATTGGCTATAAAATAAGTTACAATTTGATTTCATTTTTTATGTTTAGGTATGGATGACGAAGAAAGTGGAGAAGAAAGTCCGAACAAAAAAAGAGTTCGTGACGCTGTTGAATGTAAGTTTTCTTGTGCTGATTTTTTCTTAGATTTTGTGTAGATAACTTTACTGTAAATTTTATTGATTTATCATCTGGGTTGTATTTTCTCTCATTGTGAAACAATGCACTTTGGTGAAGACTCTGAGTTTAAGAATTTCCATCAATCGTCCACAAAAATTCATAATTTCTTCTCTTTCATGCTCTTTCTCCAAATGGATCATTGTTTTAGGTTTGCTGAACATTGACTTTGCTGACACTTAACATTTTGAGTCTGGCACAGAAAAACAAATTTTTTTTTCAGAAGTACAATATTATGAGGCAATATCCTATCTTTCATATTATAACTAGTAAACATTTAATCACTTTAACAATGTTAAGCTGCCATTGTAGAAGAATTATAAGCTGCCATTGTATAGCTTTTAGACATCGATTATCTTCCTCTTTAAATTCATTAGTATTTTCTTATTTATAGTCTATCAGTTTTTCAATCATTTTCAATGTTGTAATAGCATGTAATTCATCTATTCATTTAGTGGAATATACACAAGTATAGTTTGAGTATATTTTTTTGCCTTAAATAAAATATGAAATATTTGTTTTTATAGCAAAACTCTTATTAGTGATTTTACTAAAGAAACGTTTACAAAGTCACCAGTCCTTAAAAATAACCTTCTAATTAAGTAAAAACAGATCTTCAATGACATTGGTATTCAAAATTGAAAAAAAAATTGTATATTTTGTTGAATTTCTTGAACAGAGCTAAAAATAATGTAAAATCGCAACTTGGAGACAAAGATACAAATCATAAGTTGAATACTTAAGCATACATGTAATCGGGGCAGAACCAACATTACAGAACTCCCATTTTGTAAAGTTCACCTCACCAAATTTCAAGGTATTATTTTACCTCAATCAATTGGATTGAAATTTTAACAGTAACAATGAATAATTACCAAGGTTTAGTAGTTAAATATAAGTGGGGAATTGTGGGGAGTCTAGAAGTAGGTTATTTTCAAGTCCAGATTTGAAGTGACTTCAATTTCATGCTCAGTGTCATGTGAAATTTACAAAAACAGTTACAGCAGACTGGATCCATTGAAAGAAATTCTGGTACACATCATCCAAGAGCCATGAAAGACAGAGATGATCGCTAGTTGTCTATTCTAGCAAAGCGTAACAGGGATGCTACAGCTTCTCAATTCCTTTGTCTTGTATACAATGACAGGAACCAGAGTTTCAAGGGTAACTGTTTCTAGATGGCTTCATGCACAGGAACCTACAATTTACATTCAACTTAATTCTTGCAAGAAAGTTCATTTAGCATGACACAAAGAGAGAATCAAGATAGGAGTATGGATCAATGAACGGCTGTTCTCTTCTCTGGTGAATCTTAGTTTAGCCTGACCACAGAGACCCTATACCTGCTGCTGTAATGTGTGTGAAATCAACCATTATAGCTTCAGTCGTTTAATTCTATAGTTTGGCATCATGTTAAATGGCCACATATCTCTCTATTCCTTTGACAGAGGCAGTGTGATTACTGTGAGGTATTGGAATGAAGTCTTAAACTCCTATGTTAATCTATTCAGACGTGCAATAGGCATTGAGCTCGTTTTAATGTCCAATAACTTGAACCCACTTAGGGTTTTTCTGGTTGACAATTTTCTGGTAAGGGAGAACATTCATTAGAATAATTGGCCATGTAGCTCTCCAGACTTCAACTCTACCGAGAATATATTGGACACTCAGATTGTGAATTGTAATTACCCTTCCCAACATCTGTAAATCACTTAGGGGTTGAAAATAGTTTTACTGACAAAGTGGGGCTATAACTACAGGAAATTTTAATTAGCTGTGAGGCCTGTATATCTGTAAGAGGGGGGGGGGTTCATAACCCTATTAACTTTTTTGTTCTGTTTTGCAAATACTGTGTCTTGCCTTTTGACTGCAATAAGTTTTATGCACAATCATGAGTGCTTTATAGCTGCTGCATGATTATTTGTATTGTAATGTAGCAATGTATGTACAAATCAAATTGCATTAAAATGGGCCCAGTAGTTCTGAAGATAATTGAAGCTGAAGAGATTGAATTTAAAAGATCTGAAAATTCTCTTAATTTTGAACACCAAAGTACAATAGAGGAACTAAAATAGTAATTCAAACTGGTATCGTTCTGACCTTAAGTTCAACATTATCAGGATTAGATTCCAATCTTGACCTGGGAATCTGGGTGTGTTTGTACTGGTTTTGAATCCTATTGATACTGTTCTTTTTTATGATTATTCCTCCTTGTACAGAAAAATGATCATTGAGAAACAAAAATTTACCAAGCCAAGCTGAACATTGCAGTGCATGCATTACTTAATTTTATTCTGTCAATATGAAATCACATTTTGCGATACAAAGCAACTTTTTTCTCAAAGCTAAGTAAATGATATAAATAATTAAAAAGAATGAAACTCATTTATTATCAAATCGAAATATCTTTGCTAAAGAAGGTGGTTTAGTCAATTAAAATATAATATGATTAATTCATAATATTTATTTTTATTAAGCAGTTTTACAATTTGAAATATTCACTAATTCATAAATTTTTTATTTGCAGCAAATGTTGACGATTCATCAATGCTAAATTTCGAAAATATTCAATTAGCTGCACAGGGTAAGCGAGATTTTTCTAATTATTACTAAATAACTAAGATTCAATATTAAAAATGAAATGTTTAATATTCCAAAACAATTTTCATTGCATAAAATACATTTAAATTTTCACTATACAACATGAAATATTTGCTTTGAGAACAGTGCCTTTTTTATATATTCAAAAAGAATCGAAACATTCAATGTTCAATCACTGTTTATGAGTAAAGTTTTTAATAATATGTTATTCACCTGCATACATATATGAACTTTTAAATGCTTTGTAATTATAGATTGTTTCACTTCTAATGAGAATTGAGTGAAGACCATTGTGTGTAAGTTCCGCATACTTTCATGAACATTCTTTTGTGCAGAGCTACAAAGGATTTCAGTGTAGATAGATGGGATTTTACTTTGACTTTTCCCTCCACAGTTATTCCATGTGAAGGTGTACCACTAAAAATTTTGCATTGTAAAATAGTGAGTGGCAAATGTTTTGCGATCAGCTTCTAAATATTTTCAACAATTTAAAATATGACTAATTCTTTTATATGACAGCAATCATTCAGTGTAAACAGTTTTCAAATATCTGTTCGTTATCAATACATATATTTCCTTGTGTCTGTTTCTTACATTATATTTGATTTCAACTATTCAATAAATGTAAAAAATAATCTAAAAGCATTAAAATTACTATTGTAATAGTGTTATTACTAATTCAGGTTTATTTAGAAATGCATTTAACAAAGGATGGTCTTAATAACAGAAACTTTTAAAACACACTTATTGTACACTAGTTTCAATTGTATTTTTTATACTAAAATAGTTCACACTTATAGCTTTATAAAAGAAAATAAGTATTTAAAATCATGTGATTTCAGCAAAGCAAGCCACTATTAAATATAATTATTAGAGATAAGTTTTCAAACTAATTAAACTCAACTATATTTTTCATTGATACTGTCTTCCAGATGATTCTCAACAAGAGATGTTTCAAAAAGAAAAGGAACAACCACTAAAACCAAAGCGTTTTAGGAAGAAAAAGAGGGGTGAGCTCGAACTTCTTAAAGTTGGCTTGCCCCCCTATTTTATAACTAATATACCACCACCGACTCCCCCATCAGCTAAAAGTTCTTCTGATTCTCCAATTGCATCATCACAGGCCACATCATCACCTCAACATGTGGTATACCAAGGCCGAAGGAGAGGTCGCCCTAAAAAACAGCCCAGCAATCGATTAAGAGACAGCCAGGGCAAATTTGTAAATAGTGAGTTTTTATTTTGACAATTGAATAATTTCTAAGCTCTAAGATGTTGACTTATGGCAATGCTTGTAATATATGAATGATTTTTTCAAATCTTTAAAAATATTTTCAGACCCCAACAAAGAACAGCAGCAATCACGCCCAAAACTAAGAACCAGAAGAACAGAGCTGCAACTATTAAAGGCAGGCCTGCCACTCTTCTTTCAATCATAAATATAACTAAAGTATTTAAAAACCAAATTATTTTCAAAAATAAAAAAGTTTAAAAAATCATATATTAAGACAGCCCAATAAGTAATTTTAATAATTAAAAGAATAGAAAGCAATAAATAAATAAGTATTTTTGTAAATTAAATTTTATAAAATTTATATTTCATTCAAACTCACATTCATATGGGACCACTGCATGATTATTCACATATTTTTTTATGTTATATAATTTTTTAATATTATAACTTTTAATGTTTATAATAAATTGCATACTAAAATTATTCTGCAAATGTATAAATTTATATAACAGAAACTTAATTTAATTTCTATTTAATTTTAAAACTTATTGCATTCATCCATACCTGCATACATATTCCATTAACTTTCCTTTAAAACTTGATTCTGCAGTATTACATTTCTTAATTATAAGAAACAAGAAAATTTTCATTATGTTTCAGTGTTTGCCATCCACATGTTAAACAGATTATTGAAAAGGTTTAAATTTTCTATATTCACCCAAGCAGCTCAACAGTTCATCAAGAATAAGCGGTTCCAATTTTTCGGCTTCCAAATTTTTAGAAATATACAAAATATATTGATTCCTCACTAAATTCATAAATGTATTGCATAAATTCATGTTATAATCATCTTCACTTATTTCATTAATACAAGACACTAATATAGAATGCATTTATTCTAATACGGAATACTATTATGGAATGCACCACAGCATTCCCTCTAAGGGTTTTTAATGAGTTGTTAAAAAATAATTAGTTTTAGTAAGCTCATTTTTTTAAATTTTGCAAATTTCCCTTAATCTTTTAAAAATTTTAATCTATGCATGAGCAAAGGTTGGCTGTCGGCGATTCTAAATGAAAATGGAAATGAAGTTATTGTTATTACAGTTGTGGAATAGCTGAAAAGATAAAGTAGCTTATGTATATAAAAAATTTTTTGCACTAATATACCAAAGGACCACACTTTGACCTAAATATTTGTTATGTCTATTTAATTATTTTCTTATTGCTGTTAAAGAAATTAAAAATCTCAGCAATCAAAATTTTTTAGTCTATTACAAAACGATTCACGATCAATAAAACTTGAAATTAACTATAATAGCAAGATGAAACATTACGAAATTTACGACAAATAATGTATTTAAATATTGCAAGGTTTATTTAAATCATATTTAAATAAAATTCATGAGAATTACATTTAATATTTTTTAATTTCATTTCATGTTTAAATTTTCACTCAAAAACCAAATAGTTATGTAAGATAACTATTTAAAGTAAACTATTAATTGGAATTTAAATATATTCTATAACTTTCTAAAAAGTCTTAAATTAAATAAAAATTGAGTAATAAAGTTGTAAGAAATATACTTCTGTTTAATTTTTATAGTCCAAAAAAAGCAATTGCATATAGCAAACTAATGAAGTTTATTAATCAGTCTGAATTTTAATATTTTGGTTAAAGTTTAAATTTTAGGTGCTTCACTGTCTAAAAGCTTCGATTTAATATGTCCAGTAAAAAATTATTTCATATATTTGTTACCAAAAACTCACATTATTTTATTAACTCTAAAATGTTAGGATAATGAAAGATTACTGATTTTTCATTTTGACAGCCATGAATCTCATGTATAGTATTTTCTGAACAAGTTTGTAATATTTTATTCAAATGTGATTTTAAAAGAAAAGTTCTAATATTTTTATTTTATGGTTAAATTTAAGTGAAACTTGTTGAAAAAATTAAAAAATGTTTACATCTTTTCATTAATTCAAAATTTTTTTGTCATTTAAGCAGTGATGTACAATGAAAGTAATACCAAAAAATATATAGGTGCAATTCTTAACTTCATAACAGAAAGTCATTCACGTAATGTGAATTGCAATTATAATCGAAATAGCAAAATGTGTCAAAGAGTAAGACTTTTTCTGCTATTAAAATTCTAGTTACTCTATAGTTTTGTTCGATTATAAAAACTACTGGGTCCAAATAACATTCTTGCTCAAAATGATCATAGAGCGGCAACAAACCAAACCCACGAAAACTACTATGATTGTAGATTAAAATTTTGCCAACTATGATTTAATGCTGATATTTAAGGCAAAAATTTGTAGAAAAAAATGTAATGCATGTCTACATACCATGAATTTTATGTATATGTTCCAAATGAAAACATTACTACATTAAAATGTTATTTAAGCTTAAGGTGCCAAACATATTTCAAAAGGGAGGTTCTAGATTAAAATGACATTTCTCATTAAGATACAAATGTAAATTAATCTCTCTTAATATCTCTGGCAAAAAATATTGCTAATAAATTTTCTTATTCACATCTTTGAATGAAATTAAGGTGATATTTTAATAAATACATTTTTTCAATTTTAAAGAAACTTACTAAGAAAAACACAGGAGAGCCGAACTTACTGCCAAATGGTTAGAACTCTAGGCACTCAGTATGTCCTGGAAAACAAATTCTACAGCAGGTGCAAATGTTAGGGGTGGTCCACTTAAAATTCATTTTAAATCAATTTTCGTAATAAAATATTACTAACAAACTATCGAAACCAGAGCTATTAGAACCTATTTTTGGATTGTTTACTAAATTGAGTTACAACAATTACTTATTGATTACATTAACTTCTGATTGATTACTATATCTTTAATGAAAGAACTATACTTCCATTTTCCAATGCAAAATGACCTGGAATATATGTTCTAAAACATTAAAAGTTCATTCAATTTTTCCTTTTTTAAACATAAAATTATTTGAAAATTTTAAATTTTCAGTGAATTATAGTGTCTCTTGAATGTCAACGTAAATTTCTGTTTAATTTTTACATCTATAACATGAATTTACAAACTAGGTATGTATTTTCCAAAATTGAAATAATTTAAAACCTCTTGATTTTTAGATTGAAGATTTACTTCAAATTTAAAGCAATGTTTTTATTTTGAAAGAAATATGTCATGATATATTTTGTTATTTTCTGACTTATTGTTACTTATTCCCAGAAATATTCCAAAATTTCCCAGAACTAGGAAAAGCTTCACCTTAAATATACCATAATATTAAAACCAATTTTATTTGAAAATGTTTATTTTAATCAAAATAACTGAAATGAAAGAAAATAGATTCATTGAAAGGCAGAAAAATTTCCTGCTAATATTTAAATAAAAAAGATTTTACCAATTTAAAAAATCAGAAAAAAATAAAAAGAATTGTGACATAGAAATTGAAACTTCAATGGAATTGTGTGAAGTTGTGTAAACTACTTAAGTAAAGGACATTGTTAAATATTTTAGAAAATTAGGTTGAGCAAATGTTGTAGTAAGCTTGCGAACACAGTGCATGCAAGAGAATATTTCACACTATTTTGAATATTCGAATGGAATTCTGGGTTTGTGATCTTTTAAAATCTAGCAGGTGATTTTTGACTGTTTAAAAGCCATGCATATTAGTTTATCCCCCCATGTAAATTACCTACCTTAGTGGAATTTTCATTATGGAAATGGGTCAGAAAAATGAAACTCAAAAATCTAAACAATTTAAAATACTACATGTGCTATAAGTTGTAGACCAAGAAAAAAAATATGCTTCCAGACAACAATTTTGAACATAGAAAACTGTAACATTAAAATACATCCATGCTTTTGGTATAGTTTTCTGTATTGGGCGTTTTTTCTATTATACAGGGTAACTTAAAAAGTACTTTGCTATTTATTGTAGGTGTCCTCTTGACAAATTGTTATATGTGTACACAGAGAGTTTAGATGGTATTAAAAATAGGTGCTGGAGCCCATTAAAGTGTTTTCTGTATATTTTAGGAAATGTTGTGAGATCTTGGACTGTGAGGTAGTGGTAATAAATATTGTGATTGATAAAACGGATGGCTGTTCTAATTGTTTTTTATTGAATCTCTAGTTGATATTTTGTCATTTACAAATTCAAGGCATAGTGAAAACGAAATTCTTTATTGCTGTAGAATGAAGTTAATTGAACTCCAATTCTGAGAAAAGCATTGCCCTTTAGTAGGTTGTATTGTGATATTTTTGAAAGCGAGCATGCTAGTCAGCTTGCCAAGGTGAGACGTTTTATGTCACAACTTGACTCTCCTCTGTCTCTTTGTAACATATAAAAACGTTTACTGTAAATTAACAAACAATAGAGCCTCCGTTTACAGTGTTGCAACAATAGGTAAGAGATAAAATGCCTTGCTCAACAAAAGTAGAATCCCCAATACCCAGCATTTATCTGTTGAAGTTGCTTGCTTTCGTTTGCTTACTGCACAATTATATGCAGAAACATTTTCATCACAGTGGAATTAATGATTTAGCTTGTTGCCTTTTGTGTCAAAAGGAGATGGTGACCACCTCGGGAACTATCCCATTGTTTTAAAGTTTCATTAAGGCAACTGTAAAGACACTAATTTTTTTTTCTATGCTTCACTATCACTTTATTGATTAGCTGGTCAGCTAATGGCAGAGATGCCGAACATAGCCATTGGATAAAAAAAGTATTAAGTTTTAGCAAAAATAAAGATGTAGTATTAAAAAATGTACAACAATTTTTTGAAAAGTTTTTTTAATCACATGTCTTATTTGTAACAGCACAAAATAAGTTTTCTTAAATACCAATTACTAAAATTCACAAAAAAAGTAATATTTTGTGAAGAATCTGGACTTTTCACCAAACATTTCAATTAAAAGTACCTCAGCAGTAATAAGTACACCTATTAAAATGAAGAGTCACATTAATTCGATAAATTTGAATAAAATAAAAAGTGAAGTATACTTATGACAAAATTCATATGGTTCCGTGTTTTCCAAAATAATTGAAGCAATTACTTTATTCATCAATACATTGAGCTATGTTGAGGAATGGATCTTGTTGATATGCTCAAATTGCCCTTTCTTTTTTGAATCCTATAAAACAAATTTTTTCTGCCAAACAAATATTTCTATCTCCTATAGCCTTTTACAAATGTCAATGTATCGATCAAGCATTTTATTCTGCGCATGCAAAATCATCTAATATCCTTTAATTATTTTGAGTAGTGTATATAAGCGTAACTCAATTGATGGCTGATGTAAAGTAGCACCTGCCCAATCTTGGGTTTACAATTAAGAATTCGGCATTTCGTAGAAGGTTTCGATTTTAGGTTGCCAATAGTAGGTCTGTAGGTACTTGTGACAGTCGAAAGAAATGGGCCAAAGGGCACTTTCATAGAGTCGATGAAGTTGCTTGTGTAAAATCCAGAATCTTGCTGAATGCTCTTAGACATCTGGAAGGTCAAACTGATCTAGAATGTCTTTGTGTTTCTGAAAAGCTTGTGGGATGCTAAAGAATATTCTATTATATTTTGAATATTCAAAGGGAATACTGGGTTAATAGTCTTCAATTACACACCGGATAGTTTTGTACATCAAAAAAATGTTAGAGGATGTCCTGGAATTTACTAGGAAAATTAAATTATCCTTGTCGTAGGGATATGCTTTATAGCTTCATAGGAAATAGCATCTGGAAATCAC
>JAPDSC010039002.1:11937-23816 GCA_026290005.1 Latrodectus geometricus
AGTCATCCTGCTTAAAATATTTGAATGAAAAATGATGTGTGTGAATTTTAATGTATTTGGCTGCATTTTCATTTTTTGTGAATATTTAACTCTCTAGAATGACTGGAAATTTTTACTGGGATAGAAAGAGCTGTTTTAAATGAAAATTTCAAATAATGTGATATTAAATAAAAAAAGAAAGCATTTGCAATGAGGAAAAAAAATTTCCATAACCCCCAGAAATCTTTTCATACCCCTCTCTCTCACACACACACACAAATTTTTCTTAAATATGATTAATTCATTTTATCGCCAAGTGGGAAAAAGTGATTGATTTTTCTTAATCTATTTTATTTTTCAATTTGAATGTCATTATACATCTACTAAAGTATTTTCTAAGTTAATTTTAAACAATATGACTATTTTTCATGGTTTTTGTTGCTGAAAAACTTATTTCGTAAGCAGAAGCATCCTCTTTATAATATCAAAAAATTTTATTTCTTGAAGTATCTCATGGCTGGAGAGAGAATACACTCGCAAAACAGATTTCTTTAACAAAATAATTTTTTTTTCAACGAATATCTGTTTCTGAAGTTTTAAGACCAAACTATGCTTTCATAAATATTGTAAAGAAATAAAGGCAAGTTCGCTGGCACCAGGTATTTATGTATAGAGTATTATCGTAGAGTGTCATTAAGATATAAGGTAAACATTGTTTATAGTATTGTGTTTTATGGAGGTAAGTTTTGATGTTTTTGTACTGCCTGCAAATTATCAATAGTATTGTTTTGAATAGGTAAGTGTTCTCAAACAGTTCACGTCCATCAGGTATTTATACATAGTGAATATACTCCTGGAGTATCAGCAAGTAATGTTTTCGCTGTTTTATATTTTATAGGGTAAATTTCTATTTCTTTACTACAAAGTACTGAAAGCAGGGTTTGAATTCAATTTAGTGAACTAATTTTTTTACTCTCCAGCTCATGAGTGCTTTAAGTTGTATTTTTAAGTTTATTAATTTTGTAAATGAACTTTTTACATGATTAATAAGCTTTTACATGATTAATAAATTTAAAAAATAAAAACGCTGATAGAAAATGTCCCCTATATTATTATGTTAAGTCACACACACCCATCATAGACATACATAGCGAATATATGTTTGTGTGTAAGAATGATAATCCAATGAAAGACAGAAAACTGTTGCTAAAAATGAAATCTAGGCCTATATAAATATTTTTAAAAAATTATTTTATAGTGATATTTCGATTATCAAGACGCTGATAATTCTATGCTATATTAAGGAAATCTTGGTTATTTACATAGGTTATGTATAATAATTATATAGATTTAAACCAATAGTATATAATAGTTTTATTAGTATTTCAGTTGTATTAATAAGAAACTGATTAATCTATTCTAGATCCGGATTATTTTACGTTCATTAAGAAATGCAATTATAGAGAACTAGGTTAGTTGTGTATTAGATGCTTTAGGTATATAGTATTGTATTTCTGAACCAGTTAGAAAAGAGGACCTATATTAGTAACAGATTTCCCATTACATTGGATTAAAAATTATTGGATGCTTTTCCTGAATAACATTTTTTTTTAACACCTACAATAATAAATTTAAGAATAACATCCCCAATAGTATAACATAGTCATTTTTTTTTCATCATCTGGAATATAATATTAGTAAGAATAAATGGCGGCAGATTTTTCAACACAACAGAAAAATTTAATTTGGCAGTAAAAAATTGGGTTTTAATACAGTATTTCGTTTTTATCAACTCATAGGTACTGAACAGTTCGTAATTAAATTAAACTTATTGTAAGTTTATTCATAGGTACTTTAATAACTTTAAAGCTATCAACCATTCCGAATTTCTGATTACACACATTTGTAAATATTTTAAGACATAATTGATGCAAAACGCGTGACCTAAAAATAAATTATCACGCAATGTAAAATTAAGTGATATAGCATTCCACTAAGGAACTCTTCACGCTCTGATATTCCAGAATTCAATATTTTACTTTTGAAATTGAAGGGAGATTTTCATGCAATCTATTCCTTATTTTGTTTATTTTTAATTAATCAATATGTTAATCATCAATTTGTGATGAAAAAGAAACACAGATTTTAAAAAATCGTTTAAATTATTAAATTATCTTTTCTTTACAATACAATACAATAAAATTGTGTAAAAGCTGTTTGCAAATTGTAAATCCAGATTATAATCTTAAATGTAAAGTCTTCCTATCATTTGAAATATTTAAGAAGCAAGTAAGGAAAATTAATTTTTTGAAACATTGATTTTATTTATGAATTTGTTTCACTTTGTCTATATCAATTATCTACCAAACTAATTTACATTTTCTATTCTGATTTACTAATCGCAATCACTCGAAATATGGCTAAATTAGTATTAAGACTGAAAAATTTAACCTTCTACTTATTACTATTTATTTTAAAACATTTGCTTTTATTTATGAAGTTCTAACATTTTTTCACTAAAATTTATATCGTATACATTGTTCCTTACATTACCTTGATTCCGGCTAATGAATTTCCAAATCAATAATGACAATTGCATATGGAAATCATAGTAAATCTTCCGAGATTTCCTGATGGTATTTCCTATGAAGTAATAAAATTTTATCCCCATGACAAAGATAATTTAATTTTCTTAATAAATTCCAGGACATCCTCTAACATTTTTCTGTTGTTTAGAACTGTCCGGTGTATAATTTTTCACCCAGTATTTCCTTTGAATTTTTAAAATATCATAGAACATTCGTGAGCATTCCACAAGATTTTCAGAAACACGATGACATTCCATATCAGTTTGACTTCGAGATGTCAAAGAGCATTCAGCTACATTCTGGATTCTGCACATCATTTTTGTAGCAACTTCATCAACTCTATAAAAGTATCCATCGGCTCATTTCCCTTGACTGTCATAAGTGACTCCGGATCTATTATTCGCAACTTAAAATCGCAGTCTTCTACAAAGTGAGAAATTCCTAATTGTAAACCTCAGATTGTGCAAGTGTAATTTCTGATGCTACATCAGCCATCAGTTTAGTTACGCTTATGTACACAACTCAAAATAATTAAAAAGTCATATTTTCTTTATGTATTTAGTGTTAGGGTTGAAAAAAAATTAATTAAAATCTGAATTTTGATACAGCATTTCCTTTTTTCGAACTTAAAAAATCGCCTCATAAAATCTCTTCTGAAGTTAATTTACATGGTGGATTTGCCTAGTTGGCAGCTGAATACTAAGCTTACTTGCCTTCCGTTCAACTGTTTTCAAATCCCACCATAGGTTTTGTATGTTTTTAACAATTTCGTGACGAGTTTTTTTAAAAACAACAATTTTGGATGCATAAACCATGAGTAGAGCACACTAGAATTCTAAAAGTAAGATGTTATGTTTTTAGGAAAATTTTAAACACTGATTTAGGACCTGGACATATGTGTCCCTTCAGTCCTGACTAGTGAGACATATGTGTCCTAGTAGTCTTCAATGAGTAATTTTGTAAAGAAAACTAATGAATTTCTAGTCAAAAAAATTTAATTATGAACAGTATGGTTTGAAACAATCAATGCACAATGGGACATTACACATTGTGCACATTGTTTTAGTGTCCAATTCCTTTTTTTGTTGTGCACATTTACAGCACCGCTGTCGAGTGTTTGTTGTTACTGGCAGATGGTCACCAACATTGAGTAAACTTAGTGATGCTTTGGAAGGGCGTCCAGTTCCTCTACAGCGTTGAACTTTCCGGACGTCATCAAGGCTTCTGCAAGAGGTACAATGAAATCAAGAAGTGGAATTTTTCGATGTTTGAGTTCGCAGTACGCACTCCATGAGTTGACCACTGCGCTCATCAATAGGCGAAAAAACACTTTTTTCCACCACTTATAAGATTTTCTATCTAATTCATAAACATATTTGCCATTTGTTCTGCAAGGTCTACACCTACCATGATTTTGTTGTAGAATTCGATTGCCACAGGGCACTCAAATTCTTTCTTGTTTCCATCTTTCATGGTGCGATTTACTTTTGCCTGTTTAGCTTCGTGGAAATTACTTAGCATCATCTGTTTTCCAAAAATAAGTTATTTACGTTTTTACAGTATGGAATGAGCTGCTACAACACTTCAAAAACGCGGGAATAGCATCATTTATGGATATGGTCTATTATTTTCTCTGCGAGGTCACTAGCTAATGAAGCCATTCACCTCTATCCTAATAAATTGATTGGCCTAATAAGTTATTTGACAGAAAATGGAGAAGTTGAACATAGTGGTCTGTCTAGAGTCAGCATGGTTTTGGTTTCGCTTTAGCCTAACACGGAGCTTGGCCCCGCCCCCCAAGTTTCCCGAGTATTTTATTGATCAAAAACAAAGTTTACAAAGTCTTGCAAGGCAAGAGGATACAAATTACAGTTGACAAATAACAGTTTACAGATTTTCCAAACGCAAATAGTCTTGGTTACGAAACAATTCAACAAATCTTGGTTAATACACGTATTTACAACTGCAGGGGGGGAAAAAACCCCATTGTTACAGAAGAAGTTATAAGAGATTCAATATATTTAAAGTTGGTGATATTTACAAATTTAGGGCCGAAACCCTATTTAAATACAAAAGATTAAGATCAGTCACAGTTTACAAAATTACATAATTAATACATTTTAACTTGTTACACAAATATTACTTCATTATTTACATTGTTACATAATCAGTTAAACCAACGTAAAAACTTACGTTTGTTTAACTGAGTTTTTATTTTTATTTACACATTTAGGAGGAAAAATAAACAATATTTACATAAGAGTAAGCGAATATATTGAAAGGCAGTAAGTACTCCCAAGGTTACTACTGTGATTGCATGATAGGAAAAGAAAAGAAAAATTTAGTCAATATTCGGACTGAATCTAAGGACCGCTCTGGGTCTTTTGAAATTTTTACGTTTATAAATATTGTAATTAGGAATATTTCGACTAGCGTCATTATTGATTTTGTAAATATTATTGTAAAATTTTAGAGCTAAATGCCTGATGAAGTTGAGTAATGTGGTCATTCCCAATGCTTTCCTGATGTCCTTGTTTCTGAAATAATATTGGGAATTGGAGATCACCCTAAGTAAGCTGCTTTGCTTGGCTTCAAGCTTCTTAAACGTTGAGTTCGGAGTGCCTCCCTAGACCGACGAGGCTAAGTGAGAATAGGTCTTAAGTAGGCCTTATAGACCGTAATTTTGTTCTTAATAGAGAGTTTGGAATTTCTGGCTAAGAATGGAAACAGCACTTTAGCAGCTCTCATGTATTTCTGTATAATTTTGTTAACATGTTTTTTCCAATTTAATCTTTTATTGAGAGTGACCCCAAGATACTCTACATCGTCGCTCCAGTTTAATTCTTCATTAAAATTTTTTATTTTATTGCATTTTTTGATGTTTTTTGTGAACATTACTGCCTTACATTTGGTAGTATTAATTTTAATTTTCCACTTTAATAGCCATTTCTCAATTTTCTTGATGTGGGTAGTGAGGTTTTTGTGAATAGTGTCATAGCTTTTGTGAGTGGTAAGAATAGCTGTGTCATCCGTGAAGAGACACAGCATTGATTGATGATATTGTGGAAAGTCATTAATGTAAAAGTTGAACAACAGGGGTCCCAGGAGCGAGCCCTGTGGAACTCCTGCCTCAATATTTCTGGAGCTGGAGAGAGAGTTTTTGATTTTGACTTGATATGTTCTATTTTGTAGATAATTTTTAATTAGTTTAACCAAGTACGTAGGGCGTCCATACAGTATTAATTTAAAGAGAAGTCTCTCGTGCCAGACTCGATCGAAGGCTTTTTCAATGTCCAGAAACAGGGCCCCAGTGGAGTTTTTGTTTTTAAACCCTTCCGCAATTTTTTCCGTCACCCGCAAGAGCTGGTGAGTTGTTGATAACTTCTTTCTAAAGCCAAATTGATGCGGAATAATTACTTTATTTTCAGTTTCGAATTCGCTAAGTTTTTCTAGAACAACTTTCTCTGTGATCTTTGCTAGAGATGGTAAGAGCGAAATCGGCCTATAACTAGTTGGTAATGAGGGCGGGGGGGTTGTCGGGCTTTTTGATTGGGATAATAACTGCTTCCTTCCACTTGGGGGGGAAGTGATCTAATTGGATAATACTATTAATTATCTCCGTGAGGAGGCAGATAGCTTTAATTGGGAGTTGTTTGATAATTTTATTGCTAATATTATCATTTCCGGGACTTTTTCTAGGGTTCAGACTATTAATGATCTCTTCTACCTCAGAAGCTTTTGTTTCATTTATATTCGTAGGGGGTTGTCTATCAACAAAAAGGTAGTTGTTAACAAAATTAAAGATTTCGATTTGTTGGGGGGGGGGAGTGTTATGATCATTAAGCTTGAACTGATTCCTGAGGCTATCTACTATAGCTTCAGCTTTAGATTCATCAGATGCCAAGTACGAATTGCCATTATTAATTGATGGAAATTGTTTTCTATTGAATTTCCTCCTATTTACTGCATTCCACAGTGACCTGTCCTCAAGGTTAAGCTTGGCAAGGTGTTCATCCCAGGTTTTTTCATTGTGTCTTTGGATCTCGATTTTAATTTTGTTACTAAGGGCGTTTATTTGTTTTTTGATTGAGGGTATTCTATACCGGTGGAATTCTTTTCTTAACCTGTTTCTGTTTTTGATGAGCTGGATGATCGAGTCCGGCAGGTTGGCCTCCGCTATTATTTCTTTTTGGGTGGAGGAAAGCTTAAGTGCTTCTTGAATAGAAGCTGTTAATTTATTAACTTTGGAGTCAATTTCTGCAGTACTATTGGTTTTGAGAAATAAGTTGTTGGGTATAAGTTCATTAACAAGGTGTCTAAATTTAAACCAATTAACGGAGTTTTTTAGCGTTAAATGTTTTTGTTTATTGTTATAATAAGCAATAACGGGGAAGTGATCTGAGGATAAGTCCTCAAAAGTAATATGTTCGATAGGGGCTGAGATGGTTTTGGTAATTAGGAGGTCGATATAATTTCCGTGTGTGGCTCCATAATGTGTGGGCTTGTCAGAGGTATGAATAATGGAATTGCTGCTACAACACTTCAAAAACGCAGGAATAGCATTATTTATGGTAGTGCCATCTAATTTCAGGATGAATGAAAATACTTTAAAAAACTTTGGCAGGACTGGTGGGAAAGTCTCTCATTACACAGAGAAGCGTTTCTGTCCCAAAAGATTTTTTTGAAATTTGCTTGGAACGTATGTGTCCCGTTAGGCGCGAAAAGGTTGATAGTTAAGAGTCCTCTTCGAACTGCAAGAAGGTCTGGTTTTAATTAACCTTAATATGCCAAAATTTTCATTGAGCTACAAACACAAACTGCAATGTAGATATTAAAAGTTGGTTCAACAAATTCTGGCCTACGCAACATCAATATTCATTTTAATAATTTCATTCAGAATATTAAGTTCTAATATTTACTCGACTAATTTGCTTAAAAAGTTCTTAAAAGAAGAGTTTCTTCTTTAGGTAGAAATTTTTGTTCTGGTATTGCACAATTTTGTGAAGCATTCCGCGAGTAATTTTTTGTCACTTAAAATCAAATTGGAAAATTCTTTAATGTGTGCTTTAATTATTTTTTTATCTTTAGATACCTTGAATTTTTGAAGGTAGTGAGGATAGTATAGAAATGTCAAGCATGTGGAAATACTGTAAGAAAAATTACATGTTCTCCTAATAAATTATCTTAAATCATGAAATATAGGAAATTTTATGGGATGTAATAAATAAAGTGTCTAGTTGGGGCTATCAAACATGTAATAAATTAAATGTCTAAACTAGTTCAGTTCAACAATAAATAAATTGTGATATTTGTCACAGGTTTTCACATTAGTAGATGTTTGGAATCCATTGAAACTATAAACTACACATGAAGCGTTTTCCCACAAAGGCTAATTTGTGATGCAAAACCATGACAAATTAGCCTTCTTCCGAAAAATTAACCCGTGAGGAAAAAAAAATCAAATCAAAACTCACTTGATTGAAATACCTACCTTGTTAGCTCTGGGATATTTTTGTTAACTAACAACTCATTGAATATACCAACTGATTTCCATTGGAGAAATTATCTTTTACCATTTGAGTTCATGTTATGTAAGAAATTATTAATTTCTGAGTGTTTTATTGAAATTAATTAAGTGTTATAGTGAATTTATTTATTCTTTATTAATAAATCCAGAAATAATTGTTAAACCAAGTAAACAAATACATTTTATGGTTGTCAAAATATTAAACAGTAATCTAATATTTGTAAACATTTTAATAATATAATTTCCAAGGAATTTTGTTTAATAAATCATACACTGGTCTAGAAACTAATATTTAGATGTTAAATTTTTAATAAATTATAATTACATAATTCTTATTAACTATTATATGATAATTTTATTAATAACTATAAAATATGAAATTCTAAGAAATCAACTTTAGGATGTGTCTTCGTGAGATTTGTGATTCCCCATGGACAATCAATAATTAATTAGGAAATCAAAATTGTGTATTGCATAAGGATAAATAGGTTGATACGTTTGTTATATTAAAAATTTTGGTGTAAAAAAATGCTTTCTATATTAAAGACTTGATTTTTAGAATGGATTTTAAAAATTTTTAAACTAATGAATAATATTGCTTTCCATGTTGTTCTTCAATGCTGATAACTATTACCCTTTTATTTAAATATTTACAATCGTATGAAATATTTTATATACTAATATTTGTGCAAAACTTTAAAATTTTGTAATTAGTTAAAAAAATTTATTATCTCGAATTCCCAATGAATATGAAAATATCCTTTGCTCATATGTAATTAAAATCTTGTTTCCCTGTTGACGATCTTCAAGTAAAATAATTAAATGTCAGAATTTAAAAAAAAATTGTATACAAAAAATATCACGAAATTTCTAATGTATGAAAAGTTTCTTTCTAAGCGTTATAATGAATTATTTATTAAGATAAATTATATCAAAGCAACTCTTTACACTAGTAGTTTCAAAACCTTTTGCAATGTTTTGTAAAATAAGATTACATTGATAATTTGATTATGTAGATGTAATTGAAGTCTTATTGAATAAACTTTGTCAGCGAAACCATTTTTATAAGATATTCATAAGATATATGACAAAACTAAAATACTCCACATTTTAAATTTTTTTTCAATCTGCAGAGGATTTTTAAGAAAATGGGATAACATTAATGGTTTTTATCTTTTCAAACTGTACTTAATTTTGTAACTATATTTTTTCAGTTATTATTGGTTATTGGTGATACTATAGGAAATATCTTGCTAACTTGATTATACTATGAGGAGTGAGCACATTGAGTTCAAACTTGTGTATTGCAGTCCTTGAATTATTATTCAATGACAATAGCGCAGAATGAATTAACAAGATTCATAACCATAGAATATAAAGGAAAAAAACATTCTTCGATACAGTTTGGAAATTTACCAAAAAATGTTTAAATATGCTTGAATATTTTTATTTAGAATAATTTTAAATATGACAGAAATCTAAGATATTTATAAAATACAATAAAACAACTTCTGAACTTTTTATTTAACGAAGAATTTTATTAGCTTAGTAAACAGAAGAAATAAAATTAGTTTTATACAGAGCATATTGCTTCAAATTTGATTTGCCATGAAGTGTTTTGATGATTTTAAGTTTTGTAGCATTATTTTATGCATATTTTTATAAATATTCTTTACAATTTTTATCACTCGGTTTTTGAATATTTTCCTTCTTACAAAAATTTTTTCTCAGAACAATTGTCATTGTTGAAAACACTATTTTCAAAGTATTATCAAATTATTATCTTCATTATAACAAAGCAGAATATTGCAGTTGAATGGGCAGAGCTATGATTTGAAATAATAAATTTTTAATTAAAGCATCCCAGACTGCATATACACAAATATTTTTTAGTTATAATTGAAAAATTACTTTGCTCCTTTTAAGACAATACGACCCTGATTGTTTAATAAACCTTTAAAAAAATTTTTTTATTTACTAAACCTCTTTTTTTATGTCTTCTTAAAATATTTCTTGCATTTTTAATGATATGCAGAGAACATATGAATGTGAGCTTGATGAAATAGTGTATAAAAAAATCTGAATATTTTAAAAAGGTCTAAGATGTTAAGTATGTGCAGATTTCTTAATTATGTTTAAACTCTGTTGAT
Organism: Latrodectus geometricus; assembly: GCA_026290005.1. NCBI lineage: Eukaryota > Metazoa > Arthropoda > Arachnida > Araneae > Theridiidae > Latrodectus > Latrodectus geometricus. The sequence goes on from JAPDSC010039002.1 coordinate 22,182, forward strand.
AAAAACATTTCATTGCATTTGTTAATTGTATTATTTTATTATTGAAAAATCTTTTTTTAAAACTGTTTATAAACTTGTTATTGATGTATATTAAAATCCACATATTACCATTGCATTTTTAAAAATTTTAATAAATATTGTAATTTCCTGCTATAACAGCAAGCATTTTGTTTTCTTAATTATTTTGAAAAGTTTATTGAATTTATATCAATAATAGTTAATATAATGAAAATATTGTATTTATAAATCGGAAAGATTTGTACTTCAAGAAACAGGATTTTTGTTTCATAATAAAATTTATTTCAAATTAAGAAGAGCTTGTTAAAACATTTGTAATAAGAATATCAAATATATTTCTTATCAAATTTATAAAATCTTTTGTCTGAAAATTTTTAAGCAATATATAAATATATGTAACCGAATTTTATTAAATTTCATTTTGAACGATGAGATTTCTAACGTTTAACTATAAATGTTGTAATTTTAGTTAATAAATTATTTTTTAAAAGACTGTCTTAAACAAAGAGAATTGTAAAGTATATAAATTAAAAATTTATGTCAAAAGGTTTAAATTTATAATTCAACTAATCATGATCGTCTAAATATCGTAAAACATTTTTTGAAAATTTAAGCAAAGAAAATTCTAATTTTTAATTCAGTATTTATTAATAGCATTTTTAAATATCTTGAAATGTCAAAAAATATTTCTAAAAATTTGTAACATAGCTTTGTGACAATTCTTTTCTCTTTTTACTAACATTAAAGAAATTTCTTACTTTCCTATCCTTTCTGTTTCTGTCATAAGGCTATTTTGCAGAAATTTCATTTAAATGTTATATTCTTAAGCTATTCGAGTTTCTTTTAATTGTTTTTAATAAGTGAGACTAAATTGATTGTTATTTGTACAAAAAGCTTTTTGTGATTTAGAACTTGTTTATGTAATTATTTCCACTATCGGCTAAGTTTTTTTCATAAGTATTAAAGAATGTATATGAACTTGGAATATTTTCATGGGCAATTAGATTTGAACTGGACTTACTTAAAAACTAGATTAACTGATTTTAACATTTGTAAATCACATTTCACTTAACTTAAATCTTATCGTTCATTATGTTAGATAATTTAACATTTGTAAATTGTAAACAAAAAAAAAATCTAAAAATGAAGGGGCTGTCTTTTTTTTATTATTATGGAAAATTACTAATTGTGGATTTTGCTTTCTGTATACATCAAAATTGTGGTTAGTCTGTTGATGATCTTTAGAACATGAAAAATGCTGTCTAATCAAGAATAATTATTTATGAATGTCTATTTTTGCTGGTTTGAAGGGAAAATATGTGTATGAAGTTTGCTGCTCATAAATCTATATTAATGATGGTTATCTTAACTGACAAAAAAATCTAAAAAAATTTACCTGTGTTTATTGTTGTATGTTAAATTTGTGTATTTTGCCTAATTTTCCAAGCTTAGAATTTGTGTCTAAATTTTCAAATATTGTGCCTGCTTCTATTGTTAATTCTCTGTGGGGAGAGTCTGGTGTTATGTAATTTTTGAAAAGTATGTATAAAATTAAGATTGCATATTTATTGAGGATCAATTGTTAGACATCATTTTTTATAAGAAAGTTTATTATAA
>JAPDSC010039003.1:0-24199 GCA_026290005.1 Latrodectus geometricus
TAAAAAGATTTAATTTTTAATAAAGTATAAGGAATGTTACGAAAATAAAATCTTGGATAAGTATAATACTCTCAATAGTTTGTTCATGCTTTCACATATTATATACTTTCATTGTAACAGGAAGGAGTCGCAGACAACATATTTCAGTCAACAATAGCAGCAATAGTACAAATTCAACCAATAGTACTACTACATAGATTACAACTTCCAGCAAATCCACCTTCCATTCCATTACCTCCAAATTATCCAGCACCACGACCTCCAACACCTTCACTTGATTACAGCACACTTTCACCTGATTATACTCCGCCTTCACCAGCCAATTATCCGTCAGTATTTTCACCTCCAGCAAACAGCCCATCACCTCCAATAGACTATCCACCAGTTTTCTCACTACCAAGAGGTTTTAATTTTCCATCACCATCTCCAACCATTTAACATGCGGCTCCATCAACACCGTTTTTCTTTCCAATGTTTCCACTTGTATCTTCAACGACTCCTTCTCCATCACCTGCGCCTCTTACATCACCTATGTCTCATCCACCACCTTCTGTACCAGCCCCACCACGTCCTGTGGCTCCAGCCCAAGGTAATTTTGTGCCAACTTTCAGAATTAACAGCAATGATATCTGTTGGAAAAGTATTTAAATTAGATGAATTGTTGTTCTGTGTAGTAGCGTCAGGCAGATTTTTGTCAAGTTTTATTTTAATGTTGATTTTGTCAGCACTAGTTGAATTAGCCTTTGAACTACATTCAATGAGTTAAGGAAATATTTACATACTTTGTTTAAATTAAGTTTGAATAACTTAAATTTTTGAGTATTAAAGTATTAAAATTTATTTTAAAATTAAAATGACAAATATTTTAGTTTTTATTTTGCATAAGTTACCTTGAAAATTATGATTGTATAAAAGGATATTAAATGGATAACAGTTCACTAAAAGTTAAAATATTTGCAAGTTTGATTTTAAAGAAGAAACCCAATGTATAGATTTCAGGTAAATGGCCAGAACTCCCGCAATAAGTTAATGTTATTTTTTCAATCATCGATTGTTAGAATTTCACAATTATTGCACCAGCATACTTCTCAGTACTTGTTGTAGAGTTGTTTATGTGGAAGTAGCCATAAGGAATCGTAATTTAGAAACAGACCAATTAGAAGACTTCCTATATTTGACCTGCAGGGACAAGTATAATTTCTGTCAGAGATATCATTTCAATTGGAGGATATTGCGAACACGACCTATTTAGTGTCTTGGGAGTCTATAATAACTACGACGGATCTTCGATTAAGTCAGGATTCGAACTTTACCTCTACCTTCAGCTTCTGAGACCATACCCCAACGACCTTTTGCTTGCAATGGTTCGGAATTCACTTCTGCGTCATCGTGCTCAAAATCTTACCATTTTATGACGAAGTAAATGAGTTTTAGTCGATTGGCTTTTGTAGCGCAAGCTCCTCAAACATATATGCCGAAGCTTGTCCTTTTTGGACCTTGCGCCACAAAACCCAACCAACCAACCTAAAACAGATAAATTGTACCCAAATCATTTTCTTAAAATTGGTTCGTAATTTTTTTTTTCCTCAGCCTCTATTTAACCCACTTTATTGGGAGTAATTCTGTTTTACTCGACTCATCATAGTGCATATTAGTGTAAAAAATTGGGTTTACAACTTGTTTAATTTAACCATTTTTCTAAATTGTATTTTATTTTTACCCTTCCCATGTAATAGCAGTCTCGCTTTTTAAGTGAGGCTTTTACACTTTTTACTGTCTGATTTAGCTTCTTAGCTTGCTCCCATCTAACCCAACTCCTAAATCACCAAAATTATTAAATTCCGAGCTTAATTAGCTGGGCTAATTTAAGAGTAATTAGAGATTTTCTTAGCTCCTAATAATCCTAGCGCTTCGAGACTAATTACTTTTATTCTATTACATTATTTTGCACTATCGTGCCAATTTGGAAGTGCTACAAGAAGTTTTAATCTACTTTTCTTATTTTATGGTCCTCTTTTTATTTATTTCTTATTTATTTTTCATTGTAGTTGCAACTCCCCTTCTAGTTGGTTTCCTCACTAATTTTGCTCATTGTTATAATTTTGTCTGATCCCCTTTTAAATTTAACTCCCAAATAGCCAAATTCTCCAATTCTTTCGCCTAATTAGCAAACTAATTAAATACCATTTAGTGATTTTCTCAGCCTCTTTTTTACCTACTTTATTGGGACTAATTTTGTTTTACTCGACTCATTATCGGTCATATTAGTGTAAAAATTGGGATTACAACATGTATAATTTAATTATTTTTCTAAAATCGTTTTTTATTTTTTTTTTATTTTTTACCCTTTCCCTGTAATAGCATTCTCACTCATTAAGTGAGGCTGTCTCACTTTTTATTGTCTGATTTAGCTTCTTAGCTTGCTCCCCATCTAACCCAACTCCTAAATCATCAAAATTGTTAACTTCTGAGCTTAATTGGCTTGGCTAATTAAAGTATAATTAGTGATTTTCTCAGCTCCTAATAATTCTAGAGCTCTGATACTAATTTCATTTATTCTATCATGTTATTTTGCACTATCGTGCTAAAGTGGGGGTGCTAAAAGGAATATTATCCAACTTTTCTTATTTTATGGTCCCTTTTTATTTCTTACTATTAACTCACTGTAGTCGCAACTACCCTCCTAGTAGGTTTCCTCACTAAATTTGCCCCTTTTGCATTATTGTCTGATCCCCTTTTAAAATTAACTCCCAAATAGCCAAATTCTCCAATTCTCTCGCCTAATTAGAAAAACTAAATATCAATTAGTATTTTTCTCATCCTCTTTTCTTCTCACTTTATTGGGACTAATTTTGATTTTACTCTACTCATCATCGTGCATATTGGTGTAAAAATTGGGTTTACAACATGTATAATTGAAACTTATTAAATACCAACTAGGAAACTGTATTTTATTTTTACCCTTTCCCATGTAATAGAATTCTCACTCCCTAAGTGAGGCTTTTACACTTTTTATTGTTAATTTAGCTTCTTAGCTTGCTCCCCATCTAACCCAACTCCTAAATCATCAAAATTGTTAACTTCTGAGCTTAATTGGCTTGGCTAATTAAAGTATAATTAGTGATTTTCTCAGCTCCTAATAATTCTAGAGCTCTGATACTAATTTCATTTATTCTATCATGTTATTTTGCAATATTGTGCCAAATTGGGGGTGCTACAAGAAATAATTTTATACTCATTTATGGTTGATTTAACTTATAATATTTCGATATCACTTAATTAAACTACATTGGTCTCCATACTGGCTACTACTATATATATTACTATTATATTGTAACTATCATTTGACACTTATTTCAAATAAATTAATTACTCTTAAGCTAACAACGACCTCCTAAAACGTTTTTTTTCCTCACTATTTTTCACGGCCTCTTTTGTCCTAAGGATAGGGGCTACTATTCCTAACATTTGGCTCCACTCTGAGCGCTGTCAGAGATCACTCGAGTGAATAATTGTAACATAAAAACTCTTCTCTAATCCAGTTGAATTTCTCTTTCCATCCTGTCACCTAATGAAATGCATCCTATTCTCCTAGCCCACGTTGCAAATTGTTTAATTCTAAAGTGTAGCAACTCCTAATCTCTTCTGATCTGCTATTGCGAAAATTCTGATTAATTAGTACTCCTATTCTAATAATTCATTTCAGTATTCATTAACCTTTTTTTTTCTATACTAATACCATAAATAATTAACAACAAAAATCAACAAACGGTATACAACAGATTCTTAGTAAATTGACCCACATAATCCACTATAGACAAAGTAAACGTTATGTCTTGAAGCAGTCACTCAGAGATGCAGCTGATTCGCTTCTTGAGCATTTAGCTGACCTACACACAGTACACATTGATCTCATTGATAAATAAAGGAGCAATACACAATCTACTGCGGACGTGCTGGAACATGAGACGTCCACTACCACATTCCACGTAAAAGACACACGAGATAAGAGCCAGACAGTCCGCACTTATAAGGAGCATATGTTGCACCGAGTCGAGACGCTCTACGACATGGTCAATACCATAGGGCACACAATAATCAAAAGACCGTAGAGCTCATTCAAGCACCAGTAACACAGACTGCAACGCAGGTACACAACATGTCCGTTTCTAGGGGTACCTATGTGGACAGGGTCAAAAACAACACATTATTACCAACACCACCCAGTACAATAGCCATAAAAACACTAACTACACCACCACAAACAGTCATTAATATACTTAGAAAGATTAACATGCAGGTAAACCCACAAAAAATACAAATCGAACACAACAGAGTACTCATTAAATGCAAGGACACAACACAGAAACAAGTACTACAACCAAAATTGGAAAACAACAAAATTAACGTAGAGGGAACACCGACACAGAGAATAATATTTAACGTTCCAAATGACATAGACAATAGAATAACCAATAGGCTACACGAGGAACTAAACACCAACCAAGCACAGTTTCCTATTAAAGTTGTACAAATCAAATCACACAGAACAAACACAGATTTGCAGCATTACGTAGTTGAAACAACACGGAAATCAGCCTATATCTTGGCTAAGCAACACTTTATCAACTTTGGTTTTAATAGGTTAAAGATTGAAATATACAGAAACGTTAGTCGCTGCTTCAACTGTCAGCTATTTGGCCACACCGCGACACAATGTAAAAACAAAGTCTACAGCGGCAAATGCGGTGGTGGTCACAGGACACAAGAATGTATTCTCAGACACACATGCATTAATTGCGAGGTGTCTAATCATAAACATGACACAAAATATCACACAGATCACCCAGCATACACAAGACTGTCCATACTACAGATACCACATATGTCAGAACACGGTTAACACCACGCAAAGACACTGAAGACACCTCTCTTTTTCAGCTCTGAAAAGGTTTGCTTATTAGCAGTATTAATCCATTCTTTTGCAGCTATTAATAGAATTTTCTCTCAGAGCTTTTGGTGATTCTTCAAACACAGTACACAAACAATGCAGATACTCCAAATAAACTTACACAACTGCAGAGCGGCGACAACGCTGGCGGCAAACTTTATTAGCGAAAAGAACCTGCACATCGCGTTACTGCAAGACCCATATGTAAACAATGGAAACCTGTATGGCTTCCCAAATTGCTGGACATACAGCCCTCCAAAAACAAAGAAGCGTGGTTAGTTTTTACACAACAAGTTGTACTCAATTTACTACCACCAACAGAAAGTTTTTGCGATCATGACAACACAACAAGGTGACATAATAGGAACACAATATGCGAGACCATATGGAGATTTAGCGGCTGCACTCCAGGAATGGACTCAATTCATAGATCATACCAGACCCTTTATTTTAGGGGTCGATCTGAATGCCAGATCGCAGCTTTGGGGATACACATTTGAGGATGATATAGGGACGGCCCTCATAGAACATCTAATAGAGAATGATTTGCACAGAGCTAATCAAATAAACAACCTGCCGACGTTCTGCACTACACGAGCACAGAAATCCAGATTTCACTATTTCAAAGAATAGCGCACTGTCAATTCTTACTAACTGGACAGTACTTGATACACATACGGCAAGCGAACACGACTACATTAGATTTGAATTAAACTATCAAAGTAATAAAATTGTCAGCACAAGGCTGAAAACTAAATTCGGCAATCGTAATAAATTTAAAACATTAATAAGGAAAAACACAAGCTTATTGCATCAATTTGATAACATTAATAACGCAGCACAACTAGACGAGCTAACAAAAGAACTAATAACAATAGTACAAATAGCGGCCAGAACTACATATAAAAATAAAAAAGCTTTACAAACCCCATCCTTCAGATGGTGGAATAAAGAGTTGGCAACTCAAAGAAACAAGGTTAGGGCGTTAAACCGGAGGTACCGAAATTGCAATGAAGAAGAAAAACAACATAGGAGAACTCTGTTCTGTAAAGAACGCTCCAAATACAACAAGGCAATAGTTAGCGCGAAAGCTAAAGCCTGGAAGGAATTCTGGACGTTGCAGACTGAAACGTTCGGCACAGCATTCAAAATTGCTCATGACAGTTTTCAAACAAATATGCGCATCAGCTGGGCAGATAATATAGCCCCCAATAAGCAAGCTGCCTTAGAAAGAATAACAAAACACCACTTTTCAGACACGCCAGTCTTCTTTCAACCTACTAACACAAACAATGTTAATACCGTGACCACAATACCCACAAAGGAGGAGGTCAGAAACGCCATATTCTCATTTAATGTAAATAAGGCTCCGGGACCAGATGATTTGGACTACAACATCTGGAGAATGATAGACGACGCGACACCACAACTGTTAACAACATGGACAAAACAATGTTTTAAATTACAACACTTCCCTACGCCACTCAGGACGGCAAAAGTAATATACTTCGCCAAACCAGGCAAAGACCCAACACTACCGGAGTCCTACAGACCAATCTGTCTCCTCCCAACACTAGGAAAGATACTCGAAGTAACAAAAAACATAAGAAACAACTGGGAAAATAAATACACACTTCTAATCTCAGTAGATATTAAAGGCACTTTTGACTCGGTACAATGGCAAGACATTAATACAAAAATGATAGAACTTGATTGCTCCCCCCCCCCACAATCAGAAACTTAATTAGTTCCTACCTTAAAAACAGAACAATACAGTATGACTGGGGCACTGGCAAAGCAACGCAAAATATATTCAAAGGCTGCCCACAGGGTTCATGCTTAGGACCAATCCTTTGGGCAATAATAGCGAATGATTTCTTCAACAAATACACACACACACACACACAGAAATCAAAATTACAGCCTTCGCTGACGACTTCTTAATCAGCACAAGAGGAAAGACAAGGAAAATAATAGAAACAATTGGACAGGCAGCGACAATGGCCTTTGAAAATTGGTGTAATAGTCACCACCTTCAAATTTCAGTCGGAAAATGTAACATTATAACGTTTGCCAAACCACACAAACTTAAAAGGTAACTAATCATTAGGATTGTCGGAAAATCACTCAAAGCAGTCAACACAATAAAATATCTAGGTGTGACGTTAGACCAGAATCTGAACTGGCTCGCACACATACACACTAAGACAAAAAGCTATAGTGGCACATGGACACTTCATTAAAGTAGCACCGCGCGCCTGGGGTATTAATTCTAAACAACTAAGAACCTGGTATCACACAGTAGCTGAGAGAATATTCACTTACGCCTCATCAGTTTGGGGTAACAACTTAGGCAAACAAGCCATCCAAAAACTACAAACAACACAAAGGCCATTTGTACTAAGAATAACTAGGCCCTATAGAACCACATCAACAGCAGCGCTTAACGTCCTAGGGGGTGTGATACCACTAAATCTCCAGGTACGTTGGGAGGTGACCGTGGCAAACGTTCTAAGATTTCAGACAAATGAAAATATTGGCCAACACTCATTGTTAGCGAGCGATTATCAAACCAAGGCAGCATTCAATCCAATTCACCCAGCTGATAGAATAATGGAAAGATGCATCAACTTTCCACCACACAAACAAACACTACCTCCACAGCTTAATATTTACACAGATGGTTCCAAAACCAACGATGGTGTTGGAGCGGCATACATAGCTTATAATAATGACCAAATCATCAAAACCACTCAACTGCCCATGAACTCATGTAACTCGGTATTTCAGGACGAAATTTATGCGATAAGACAGGCTCTACAATTGTTAAACGAAGTGAACTCGGAAAAGGTATGCATATACACAGTTTTTCCAGTCTCTATGCACTGTCAAAACACAAACAGCGTAATGAATATGTACTAAAAACACACAGAAACTACTCCAACTAAGCAAGAAAAGCGCAGTACAATTACACTGGGTTCCAGCGCATACCGGAATATTAGGAAATTAGGAAGCTGATAAAGTAGCTAAAAGGGCAACACTAATGCCATCTGTTGACTTAATAAAGCTACCACAGTCGCAACTAAAAATATAGTCCTAACAGAAATTCTTAAACAGTGGCAATATGAGTGCGACTCAGCAGACACAGGTAGGTACACGTACACCTTCTTCCCAAAAGTGAACACAAAGCGACTGGTAGGCCAGCAACAATTGGCCCAATTCTTCACAGGACATGGCCAATCCCTCACCTTTGTTCACAGGCTGGGGAAAGCCACAACTGCAGACTGCATATGTGGGGAAGAAGGAAATCCACAGTACTGCCCACTAACATCATCGCTACATCCTAACAAACTGACAGAAGAAAATCTCCCCGCATGGAGTGACCTTATCCTAAATAATAAACTAGCGCAAAATAAACTAATAGAAATAATCAAGAAACTAGAAATACTAAAACCGGTGGCGGTAGATGTAGATAACAGTTAACCCTGTGCTCAGATCACACACACACACACAAAAACAAGGCATACCTCACCTTATTGAGGAATTACGAGACAGAACACACATAATTGGATACTGGCAGACCTCACCATCTTGAGGATAAGGCATGCCTCACCTACTTGAGGAGCAACCACCATGCAGTAGACAAGTGACTAACCTGACTATGACTAAAGAGGAGCCCGACTGCTATGAACCAACAACACACAGATGCAAGAATACAGCAGAAGGGACTCTCACATCTACAAGGACCTCGAGCCTGGATGAAGACAGGAACCATGATCCAGTTCACCACGAACTCTATGCTGTACCAGACTTGGTGAAAGTGTTTTTCTATAGACTCTAAGTTACAGTTATGCCGACCACAATGTGGTTTCTCAGACGACTAACTATTATCATATCCACAAAACAGAAGTGACAACTCCGCTGGTGAGGTGCTCGAGTCACCTCCTACAAGAACTTTTGTGCGCGTGTGTCAAGTGCATCCCCATCAGCTGTACTACAGAGTCAGCGAAAGTGATTCCAGGCGTGTGCTTACGAACTTTGTATTCAACGACTTGGAGACGTCACACCGCGGACTCAACAACCCAGTTAATGACAAAGACATGTAAAGCAAAGACTATCTTCATAGAGCGGACTGCGGCTCTCCCTGTAACAGCAGTAGAGTTCTCGGGGTGGGTGCTAGAGGTTTTCTAGGTTTCCCTCTAGCTGCACGAGAATACGGCCCACTTTCCCACAAAGTCCCCCTAGAGGGCATATCTTCCCAGTCCGCAAAGGTAAAGGTGACGCTCACTGCGTGGGCCTCACTTCGCGCTTGGGCTTAGTCTTGTGACTTATTTTAGACCAAATAAAAGGAGTGTTGCATACACGTCGGGCGGCTCGTCTGGTTTGTTCCGGTATCGAACCGACTGTCTTCAAGAGACTAATCATACCATCGGCTGAGTGGAGCAACGACACGTCTGGTAAGGTACTCGGCTGCTGGAACAGTTGTGTGTTTTCTTTGCCCGACGGAAGATTCGGTGCCTTCCCGTGTTGGGTTTTTACGCAGCGAACGCTACAGGCCTTACACTCGCTTAGCGAATAGGCCGTTCGCCTAAATTGGTTCGTATTTTCAAGCAATGTTCTTTTCTGATTATTTTATTTCGAAAATATAAGTTCTGAAACGTTACAAAAACTTAAATTGGAAAATATTCTTAAATGCCTACTTTTTAAAATAGGAATCTTTTTATATAATCGTATATTTATCACATTTTGAAGAAATATCAACGTTCAAATAATTTTTTAGTTTTTAAATTTAACTGTTTACGAAATTGAAAAATTTATCGAGAAAAGATGGTATATTTTCTCAAATTGTTATGTATAAAAATATTTCCCAAAATTAAACAATTTCCAATATTTAATTTTTTAATGATTTAATTTATAAATGTCTGCAGCAATTTCGAGAAATCCGAGCGTATTCTTATAAGCTGATCTTGCTTGGAAAGCCATTGTCTTTAACGTTAGTATTAGTTTGAGATTATGTTAATAAAATTCTTATTCTGTTTGTCCATACTGAAGCTTCATCCGTGATGAAATTGAATATAACTGCAAGGAATGGAAATAATTTCTAGAACGTCAAACTCTGGCTTATTTAAAGTACACAAGCTATGTTTTTTAAAATTATAGTTCAGTCGAAGATAAGTAATGTAAGCCTTAATTAAATTTCATTTAAATTCTTTTTAGAATAGTTCGTCGAGCATTCATTCTGGCCTTTATTACTTTATTATTTTGTAAGATAAAATCCCGTCCTCGGGTGTCGTTGTTTCTTGGGCTTCAAAATACAATTTAAACTAATTTCCGTTTGAATTAGACCAAGTGTGCAAAAAAAGGCATTTTAAAAATCTGAAAGGTGCTTATGCTGCTCAGTTAACATAAACGTTTTCTTTTTGTTAAATTTGCCCAATAGCTGGAAGTGTCGAAAAAGTATTTGTGGTATTTTGAATCCCTATACATTTCTTTCTAGATTCTAAAATGTAACATTTTTTCCAAACAATATCTGTAAAAACTTCTCTCGTAGCCGCGAATGTCTCTTCCCCGAAACTCCTACACTGAAAATGGATTAATTGAAAGGATTCTGATTTAAAAATTTATAATTAATGGGAAAATATTAAGGGTGTTCAATCTTGTATGGTTTCTGCTGACACTGCAAAACACTATTTTTTTGCAAATCTAAGTAGTCACCTGTTACAAAAATAACAAATCGTTATTATTCCAAATGGGAATTTTGTTTCCTCAAAAGCTAGGCACAATAATTGCAATTGAAGGCACTGGTGGTGGAAGCTAGTTGGTTTAGCGACTTAAAAATTTATTTCAACAGTATGATGTGCGTTGCTATTTACACATATGTGCTTTTCCGAATTTTGCAATCACTGGTGAGAACCATACATTTTAAAAAATAGAACATCTTTTTTTCCTACACAAACATAAGCATTCAAATTGATAAAATTTGATTTTATTTAAATTCCAATTTTTCTACTTTAAATACTAAAATCTATTCTACGGAGACAATTTGGTTAACACTTATAGAGAAAGTTGGTTTGGAAAAAGTCCCGTTTTAATTAATGATTGTAATAACAAAGTCGATGTAAAGCAAAGTAGTTGCAGGAAAATTTAAATGTATACGTCAATCCTTACCAGAAAATAAATGTGTTTAATTTAAATATATTTAAACACAGTACGCAGTATGATACAGAATAAAATGTAATAAATAAAATTTTCTCTATGGAAATAATTTTGATAGTTGAGATGATTAAAATATAAATGTATTTTCTATACAACAGAAGCAATACACTTCTGTAATAGTTATAAATTTTAACAAGTGAATACATGCTTGGAAATGTCGTTTCGAGCATTAAGCAAGTTTCGGTTGGCATTAAGTAAGAATTATTCTTATATTCAGTTAATTTCCTAATACCTATAGTTGACTGGTTTTCTAAAACTAACACGGAGAAAAAAAAATAATGAATAAGAAAATTAAAATTCTCTATTAAAGCTTTTAAATTAAATCAGAATTATTGCTTAGAAGATTTATTTAGTGCAATACTTAGTCTTTTTCATCACTTTAATATCTCGTCTTTAAATGTAAAAAAAAATGATTAATCAATAATTAAAATTTAAATAGTTCAGTTGTTTAGTTCGATTTGGGGTCAATATATTTTAACTGATCCGAGAATTTCCTAAATTGCATGAGCTCATCTATTTGACTTGTATTACGGAAGTTGCGATGTACATCCGTGATACACTTCTCGGGGAAAGTTAAAATGTATTCAATTATTCATTCTGAAAATATATAAACAACAAAATTTTATGTTCTCAATCATTAAATCTCGTAGAGAAGATATTTTAAGATTAAAAATTTTAAAGTAGGCCAAAAGATCATTCTTACATTGATTGAAATTACATATACCATGCCGAAACTTGCTGCGTATGAAATCAGCTTACTTCAAAAGCAAATTTCCGGTAATAGAACTGTACAGATTATTTCATTACGGTAAAGATTTAAATTAGGGAAACACTAATTATAGCAATTAATTGTTTTGTGAAAATCATTCAAGTAATAGATATTACAAAAGTTGTTTTTAAGAACCATCTAGAAATAAGTTTGATGTTGACTTATTTTTCTTCAAAGGAACGTTTCAGAACAAAATGGAAAAATTAATTGCTAATGTTAATTGTAATAATAATAACCTGTACCTATGTATTCTGATTTAGGTCCCAGTCTTTAAAGTTGGGACATACCAACTTGGGATTAAGAAGTATTTCTGTGAATTTGTTAAAGGAATTAAGTTTAATACTTTCTGTAAGTAAATATCAACTAGCTAATAAACGTGTTGATAATTCATTTGCGTATACATGCTCTTGTCTACTCAAAACTACTCTTGAAATAACAGCAACGATATGGTTGTGACATTTCAATTAAGAATCTAGTTAATCAAAACTAAAAATTTTGAATACGTAAAAATATTAAATAATAAATTGCAATTAATACAAAAAAAATCATTTTTGAAGCAATAAAAAATGATAAGTCGTGTATAAACCACGATACATTTCAAAATGTCAGACACTTGAATTAAATTTATGAAAAATCAAAATATCAAATCCCTAAAAGTAATTTGAAATAAGCTTAAGTAAGGAGCAGTGTTTAATTTATTTTGATTAGCAGTTTTAAATTATTTTGAAGAGGATTTGTTGTGTGTGAACGTGAAAATAGTTCTTTCACTTCCCAGATTTCTTTCTTCATATTTTTTTCAGAAATTTTTGAAGAGGAAATATTGCCTTATGCAAATTATAAAAACGTATGATTTATCATTTAAGAACTTAATTAGTATGCGTGCGTAAAAGAATGGTTTTATGCAAAATTATTTCCAAAATAATTTTGCTCTTACAACATTTCAAAGAACTTAAAACAAGGTGCTTTAAAATTTTTTTAACAAGAATTCTATTCATTTAAAAATGAATAGAATGAGATAATATCACATAGTAACATTGTATACAAGCTAAGAGATTATTTTAATTAGATAATAATAACTTTTATTATAAAGAAATGTAAATAAATACTTATGAGGCTTTTAAAAAATGTTAATTTTTATTCACATTGTCTAAGCAATTTTAAACGTGTACAGATATGTAACATTTAGTATAGCTCACAATTTTATTTAACATGAATCGTGTATATAATTTATTTTATATAACTGTTATTTTCTATTATCACGATGTTAATATATTCAATTTCACATCACAAATATGAAGTTTGTTGGAATCATGTCTTTGCCATTGAAAAGTGTTTGCGAAGCTTTTTTTATCAATGATATGGAGGTGGTTGTATAATCTAATATTTTACGCATCATAAAGTGCTAAGAAATATGCTTATAAAGGGGAGGTTAGGCGAAACATTGTTCATTTGAAGAATATGTTATTCATTTTATTCGAAATTTTAAGCATATGGAGGTGTTTGTTTTCAATTTTGTGTGTTTAACTACGTGAATGAAGAAATATTTATTTCTAAATGCTTGATTTTCATCATTAATTTGTATTTTCAAACAAAGAAATGTTTGACTGTTCTGTTAAAATGTCACAAAGCAATGTGACTTCTTTTGTTTTATATTAATGTATTTTGTTTATTGTATATAGTTTAATTATCAAGATAAGGCAATGATTTGTACATTATTGTAAATATTATATGTTGTATGTAATGTCGTCTCATTATTGTAAATATTTGATTCATCTCATATTTGTAAATATAGTATGTTTTTTCATTTAACACAATTGTAATACAATAGAATTGTTCGTTAATAAAATTCCATGGTTATATATTGTATATTTCTTTAATTTTCAATGCATTTTAAAATTAATTAGATGATTACTTATTAATGATATAATATATATAACTGGAAAAAGTAGTTAAGCACATATAATAATATTCTTACAGCAATTTTTTCTACTTCTCTGCTATAGACATACATTCATGTGAAAACTTAGTAGTATTAGAAATAAACAATGAAAAAGAGTCCTACTTTAATGCAAGATTACTTATTCATAAAGATTATAGACTTTATAAGCCACAGCACATATCCAAAAATTGTCTTAAATAATGTAAGATATATTGTACATCATTTTACAAAAGTGTTGATATTATGATAAAAACTAAATAGAAATTAACAGTGAAGGAATTTCTAAATTGCTATAAGAGAACATGATCGAATGTCTTTGGTAGTTTTCTTGGAAGGGCAGCCAATGGCTGAGTGGTTAGAGTTCCTGACTCCTAGACTGTTGGTCCCGGGATCATATGCATGGACATTTTCTTTCTCTGTGTTTCTTTTATCTTTCCCTTGTGATGATGTATGAATGTCAACGAGGGTCAATCACCCACTTCCCATCATTGGAACATAAAAAATTTACTTGGAAAGCAACTGACGTCATAGATAACAACATATTTCCAAACAACCTTAGACCGTTAGCAGCGCTGTGTCAAATCTCCAACCAAAATAAGTATCGTCCAAGATATAAGATTAGCAAAAACCACTTGCTTTTGTTCAAAAGCAGGTGGTGTTAGCTTTCACTCGGAAAATTGCGATAAGCGCTAAGCCACAGCGAACCCAAGACAATAGTATGGATACAGTGCTGTGGGCGGACTATAGCTGTTGTAAGGCATTTCAAAGCCATCCACATACTTGCCCTCCGTGAGGTCGCTTCACACATAGTTGGCCTTATTCACGTTTCACAAGGGAGGAAATCCCGAAAACTCTCAAACACTCAGCCTGACAAGTGCGTATGAAACAACCATCTTCCATTGATCAAAAGTGAATAAGATCAAAGCAGAGATCTTCTCTGAAGAGTGCCGAATATAACAACATTTGCGATAGAGAAGCTTCACCGGACAGAACTATGATGGTAAATATGACTTTTCGAGCACCTGCGATGGCTTATGCAAGCCTCTGTGTAAAAATATTTAATAAACTTTCCCGGAAGATTTTCCTGTGAAGAAAGCTTATTTTGGGTATTTTGAATAAACTAACAACAGAATCAGGCAAATATACAATCTGACAAAATGGGATATAACAAAGTTTTTTTTTTTTTTTTTTTTTTTTTTTTTTTTTTTTTTTTTAAATTGAAATTTTTTTTAAGTTGCGTTAAAGAACATTTGTCAATCAAAATTGGATGAAATCAAATTTTAAGAATATCTAATTATGCTCAATAGACTTCGATTATGAAGGTAGTCCCCACTCCCTTTGGTTGAGATAATGTTACTATACTTAACACAAAATAGAGCAGGTTTGAATAAACTAAGCTGCGTAAAATGATTCCTTTTCCACATCACCCAGGAGGTAGGAATCCAGATGCGTTTTTTTTATAGTGGTTTCGCCAAAAGAGCCCTACTCCACTTTCACACACTGAAAGTTGGTGTCATAATATAATCGAAATCATAGTTGAGATTATTAATCTACAACTTTTGGTAATGTCTCTGAAGTCAATAAATCTTTCGAGATATCTTTTTGTGTCAAGAATCATAGATGTTTGTGACACAAATATAAAAATGTTATCCTTATTTAATTATTTTAGCAAAAAATGCTTATATATTTACACAAATCATTTTTGTTAAATCACATGATCTTTTGTTGAAATAATACTAGATGGCCATTTCCCATTGATGGTACAGATGTATTCTGTACCATCAATGGGAAATGGCCATCAAATCTCCAACCAAAATAAGTATAGGAGCAATGTTCGTTTGGCTCTTTTTAGCGCTTATAAATCGTATACACTTTTCCTCTGTTATTCTTTACATAAAGTAACAAAGTTATCTTTTACATAAGGTGTTATAATTACAAGTGGTATCTTGGGCATATTATTCACCTTATTTCAATGCTTGTTTAATATGGTTTTTAATTAATGGAAAAGAATGGGATATATGTTATATAATTTTCATGTTAAAGAGGCTATTTTGTGTTACAATGAAACTATTTTTTTTTAAATCTAACTCGTATTTTGTATGAAAAAGAAAATAATCAAAATTTAACTCGATGATTTCTTAAATAATTCTATGTTGTTTATTTTTAAAGTTTTTTGAATTACCTCGTTCTAAAGTAAATATTTATTGTAATAATATATATTTCATTTATTTGATTCTCAGCTTTGACTAGTTGTTTCTCATGTTAAAAAAAAAATTATATAATATCAGCAAGACTCTGCTATAAAAATGAACTCACCAAAAAATGGTTTTTATTTTTTCTCAGATATTTTATAATCAGGAAAGAAAAGTTTTGTGTAATAGCTTAGAAGAATTAAACTCGATAATAATTTTATTGCCAAATATTTGAAATGCTTGTATTCGGAGGAATGTTAAATCAGAATAAGAATAAAGAGCAGTATAAGAGGATAATCTGTAACTTGAGTAAATAATTAACAGAGAAAGTATTACGCTGAATGATGTAATGCATTTGATTATGATATACATTAAATCAACTGTCCACGAAAAAATCTGGAACACATCAACTGTGATGGTGTGTCAATCATCTTCAATTATTGATGATATTCCTTAAATATCCATGATAAAAACTTTTGGTCATATTTCCTGATGTCTGCTGGATTTTCATCACGCTATTTGAAAAAAAGCTTGTCGTCACCTGTGGTTAAAACTCGTCTCCTTTGAAATTAAAACAAGTCATCCTTGATAGTATAATATAGTCGTCACCCTTGATAGTAAAACAAGTCATCCTTGATAGTATAATATAGTCGTCACCCTTGATAGTATAATATAGTCGTCACCCTTGATAGTATAATATAGTCGTCACCCTTGATAGTATAACATAGTCGTCACCCTTGATAGTATAACATAGTCGTCATCCTTTGATAGTATAACATAGTCGTCACTCTTGATGGTATAAAATAGTCGTCACCTTTGATAATATAATAAAGTCATCACCGAAATGGAACTATAAATATCCGTCACCTTTTACATGTAATTATTAGTTATCACCAGAGAAATAGTATAAAGTCATCCCCCATGTTAATGTTCAGTTCTTGGACACCAGAGATATTTCTTTCCAATAATTCTTTTTGCAATAAGTAAATTTCATAATGAGAATTACCACTATTCCGATATCTTTTCTCAATAATCACTGGGATATTCAACAAATTGGAAAGAACCAATTAATTATGTCATAATTTTCAGGCAAGTCGTGCTCTTTCTAAAATAGTCAAGTTAAAAATGTCGCATAATACATTGGGTCATATTTCCGAAACGGATCTTCTTGCAATTTTCACTTCCATTTGATAGATTATAATTAAATGCTTTGTTCCTTTTCGATAGCAGTAAATTATTGGCATTGTAAAATATTTATTATTCGTAAATATAAAGAAGTATTTTTTTTAATCAAAACTAAGAAATTGTTTATTTTCCAAGGAAATTATGAAAAAAAATATTTAATTATTTTAAAGAGAATACATAATAATTCTTTAAGATAACAATTATTATAATCACTTAGTAATAAAAAAATTTTCTTTGCTCATTAATATTTAAAAATGTTTGGAATATTTCTTTAAAATGTTCCTAATTTACAGAATTTCTTGAAAATTATTAAATGATATATCTAAACATATAAAATCAAAGGGTAAAACATTTTACATTTGTCACTTATTCCTTCAAAAATAAATTTACAAATGCTTTATTTTGGCTAAAAACGTGTAATTTTAAAAATTGATTTTTTTATGTGTACTGAATATTTTTAAATTAAGTTCTGTTTAAATTTTAAAAGCAAACTACCTGTAAAATATAAATATTATAGAATTAAATATTTCAAAATAAATAAGAGGTTGTCCTAAAATATGATAATTGATAAAATTTACGTTCATAATCAAAAATCTATGGAATATCGAAACACAGTTGAATCAAATCAGTTTCAAAATATTTCACACACTAATAAAAACCTAAAAATATGCACAGAAATAGTTTGAAAAGAATGTAGAGGAATCAATAAACCAAGCGCAGTATACATTAAAAAATAACAGCAATAATTAATACATTTATTTTTAAAATACAAAAAATGGCAATACCGTAATATTCGATTAAGAAATTTAAAAATATAGATTTGCAAAGGAGACGATTTAGTAAAAGAGTTGAATTAAAATTGGGTAATTAACATATTGATCTTTCAACAAGGAATGCGCAGAATTATATACATTTTACATCCCAAAAAATTTTGTATTTATTTTGTATGTTTTGTTTGTAATGATTATTTTTGTACTGATCATCAAGTGAATTTAAGATAAATATCTAATTTATTGTACTATTCGTTCAAAATTTGATGCGATTATTTCAATTTTGTTCAACAGGTTTTGTTTAAAGGCATAAGTTAACAGTGAGATTAGAAGGCTTAAAGTAATTTTCAATTATAGTGCTTTCTTTTGCAGTATAACAAAATCATCGGAATATTAAATATATATGTGTTTAAGTGTAATATTAATTTTTTTACTTTCTTTATTTAATCCTATGGCTGAAGAAGTTGCAGGCATTTAAAATTTATCATCTATTTTCAACTTCAATCCACTTGATAAACATCAAAAGCTTTATAATTCTGTGAGGAAGAATGTTTTGCTCGGATGAATATCGTTGATGGGTCATTCAATCAACTAATAGATGGATACCTTGAAAAACCGAAATGTTGCCGAATATCTTCAGCTGTCAGCCCTCGACAAAACTTTGGCTATGTTAAAAAAATTTGCAATAAAATCCTCTATATCATGCTCTAGAATATTTTGCTGGCATTTAAGTATCTAACTATCAGCTTGAAGATGTGTTATCAATACTGTTCAGAAGAAATAAAATGTCTTTGTGACATCAAACATTTTAACCAATTGCAAAAATATTTATAATACTTTTACACCATATATTTCTTTGAATGCTGCAGAATGCCGAAGTTATACAGAAAATAAAGAAAATTCAGTTTAAAATATGCCGTTATACAATAATATTTAGGAAAGAAAAGCAATGTTACATGAAATTTTCTTCCCTTTTATACCCGTCTTTCAAATATGCATAACATCTGCTGAGGAACTTCACAAATTACATGCCCTATTCTTTGGCGCCGGCTTCTTCGGTCTGGTATAATAATATGCATAATTTGCAAAAAAAAAAAAAAAAAAAAAAAAAAAAAAAAAAAAAAAAAAAAAAATGAAATAAATATTTAGGAAAACTAAAAAAATGCCTCTTGTGAGATTCTGTAAAAATTACAATATGCTGTAAAACCAGGTTATAATAAAAGTTTTCAGGAGGATTTGATGTTTTCGTCGACGACTTCTGCGGCCTTCACATTGTTTCTGCAGTTCAAGAATTGTTGGATCCATTCGGATGACAAACTTTTTCCACAGTTCAGACCATTCTTCTAACGATAATCAATATTTTTATTATATTGAAAGAATTTCTATGCAATAGTCTTTTTAAAACGATAGAATTGAAATATGCTGTGGAGTAGAAGACTGCTTATATATCTGGAACGCGTGAGAAACATTTTTCGTTGAAAAGGATTTTGCAGAGAAATAAAATAAGCCTTACGTGTGGAATAGAATTGACTTTCAGAATCAATATTGTTTTCTTTGCTTTTTATAAATAAATGGTCTCCACTTTCTGGAAAATGTGTTGAAATTGTCTCTGTTCAGTTAAAATTTCACTGGTTTATTGAAATGTTACGTAGTATGTTGAAAATAATAAGAAAACATTTCAGCCTACTGAAAGTCTCTAAAACCTCATAATCAACGTATGCTCTCGCATTGGTTAATCCTAAGAATATTCCTGTCTCTTGCGCGTGGTAATTTACATGGCGAAAGCACATTAAGGATGTGTCAAAACATTAAGTCTTCCAACTATATAAGTTTATTAGTTTCAAGAAATTAATATTGTAGTGATATGTCACAACTTTTAATCTTCCTGAATGTTAAAAATAAGCTTTCCTATAATTACTTATACCTCAGATTATCATTTGGAAATTTATATTTAAAATTACATGATGTTTTTAAATCAAGTCTCTTTTCATTTTTCTACAATAAAGTTATTCTTAATATATTCTTCTTATTCATAAGGAATTATTAGACAGTAATTTGAATTTATGAAACCTCAGGATAAATACTGAAATATCTGATCATAAAATTACGTAAGTGTAGGAAATAATAGTACTTATTTATTAACGCCAACGCAGCAGAATTTGCGCTAGTGCACCAATAAAGAGCAATTCTGTTGTTCGAATGCTTTTGGATTATTTTTCTTGCCTTCTTGTTTGCTGATTCTTGATGCTATTTTTAGTGCTAGGCAAATGGATATTTCAGGAGCGAAAGAGTTTATCAAAAAACGAAAATGTACCAATTCGCATGAAATGAAACTTTATTTTATTAAACGTTCGTTTCGGAAATGTAATTTAAGACAGTGTGATCAGCAAGTTGAAGTTAGGAAAGATAAAAGGTTTAAAGGAAAACAGTTAAAAGAATGTGGGGCACTGCCAAATGGAGGAATAAGAGATGTAGAGGGACAGCAAGACATTATTTAGAGCTCCATTTAACATAGTTCATATGGCGACCGCATCAGGTCAAAGAAAATAGAAACTGTTTCGAATCTATGTTTGAATCCATATTGTTGCTCATTTTCTAAAAAAACCAAATCACTTCTTTGATTTTAAATAAAGTGTTGTTTTGATTTTAAATATATATATATTAAGTGTGTGTGTGTGTTTTAATTTATCATTTGTCAAAAAAATTTTAGGTGTTGATTGGCGACACTTAAAATTGCCAAATCTGCAATTGCGGTGGCCTTAATAAGTACCGAAATTATAATTCGAAATGTATCGGAGCAATATGACTTAATGAAAAGAATTGTTTGAAACAAAAAGGCATCTCTTTGGATTAAACTTATAATTTATATATCACATCTTCCATTTGCATAAAATATTATTGAAAAAGTTCATACGAAATCTGCCTTAAATGAATTAGTACTATTTAACGTATTAAGAGAACAAATTAAAAAATTCTAACTATTTTCATTATGTTTGTTTTTTAATAAAAGAAGAAATTTAGCTTTAAAATAATTTTAATTTAGTCTAATTTTAATGAGTTAATTTTTCTATTAAAAATATATTTAAAATTATTCATTTAATATGCTTGCATAAGGAAAACACAAATTCATAATCGTGTTATATTTTTTTAAAAGTGGAAAACATTTAATGTAAGGCATCATTTTAAATTATTTGATTTATCAATGTATTTTTAGAAATTATGCAACATCAAATGGGAAATTTGAGCAACTTATTGTGTGCTTTTTAAATCTATTTCAATCATCTCTCTGTATTCTTTTCCTATATATTTGTTAAGAAAAGTTTTAAAAATATGGATAATTTAACATATTTTATTTGAAATACTTCCATTACTTATCTCTCTAACATTCAATCTTGTATACTCTATTAGAAACATATTTTGCAGGCATAAAAGATTTTTATTGCTTGAAAGTTTTTAAAAACTTATGTTGATGATTTCAAAGGAATAAGTGACATAATTGGGGCCTCAAACAATTAATATGAAAGATTTAAATATATATATATTTATATAATAATAATATTTTGCTTACAACTATTGTAATTAAAGCTATATGGAAACACAAGTTATGATAAAATTTGAAATATTTGAAAAATGAAGAATTTAGATGTGTTATATTAAAATTATTAATTATATATAGTTATTATTAATTTATAATTTCATTATTTACATTAAACATAAAACACTTTTTACCTCTATAGTGGAACTGTATCATCCACGCCCTGCTCTTGACCATCGGCAATGTGTGACGCCTGCCAATCTTATTCTAAAGAGAGAAAAAGAATGTTACTATAAATTAAGAAAAAAAACAGAAGTAATGCTTAAACATTTTAATATTTTTCAAACAGTCAAAGCAGTAATTTTTTAGAAAAATTTTCGATATATTTTTTCAGATTCTTTTGGAGAGCCATCCTATTATAAGTGACTATAAAGAAGGGAATTCTTGACAACTCTGAAGAAACTACTGAGGAGTATTGTATAAAAAAATGCAGACGTGTGAAACATCCCATAAATTAAGATGATTCGTTTGCCTGTAGAAATGCTCATTTTGTCAGCAACGCCTGAACTAAGGAAAAACAGTATGCTTAAATACCTCTTATTCTCAAGTTTTAATTTAACAGTTTTCCTGTGGCAAAGTTCTTGAGCCCATCTAAAGATCAACAGTAAAAATAAATCATCTTTTTATATTGTTTCGTGTTCCAAAGTCGATGTTTGATTTTCTGCCACCCAATTGATGATCACGGTGATGTGAAAGAGACTTCCCTTAAAATATCATACCATTTAATATTTCTATTTACTGTGTGTGGATGTCGAAGAAAATGATTAAAGTCGACTTCGTAACTTGAACATAAATCAAATTATTGAAACTTTTGTTGAGGGGGTATAATATATTGAAAAACATCAAATTCATTTACTTCCCTCTACTATATGGAAGATGTTTCACATATTTGCAAGCAATTTTCACAGCACTTTGTGACAATGTTGTAAAATTGTCATGCGGATATGTGTTGATTATATATGGAGCCTTATGAATATTTCCATATTTAATTAAATATCTTTTGCATTACATGAATCCTAGTTTCTTTAAATTTCAGTTTTTTTTTCTCTCTAAACATATAAATGGTGGCAATTTAGATTATTAAGTGTGAGGTGACATCTAAGCATTTTTAAGGAATCGAATTCATTACTTTTTGAACATAAAATCTTATTGCTGGCACTTCATCTATCAGTTCGGAATAATTGTTACGGAAAAGAGCATTGCAGGGCAGCATTTATCCACTTGTGAGCTGATTTGCACCTAAATCCATTGCATAAGATGAAAGAGGTTCCTTATGAATTACGCAAGTTATTACTTTAATATGAATTTTTAATTCTTGTATGTGATTCCAGTGAATAATTTAAATATGTTCTGACCTTTATCTACTATTAACATATTACACTATAATAATAAAACAAAATATGAACAGATAGTGTAAAAAGTCGCATACATTTTTATTATTTTTCATCGAAAGTACCTACATAACTATAAGTTGTTTACTTACCTCTGTAAAAAAGAGATCATCTTGCCTGACCTGTTGCAGTTCGGGAAGGAAATCAGCCGCTGCTAACGGTGTGTTTGCTTGACCATCCCCTCCGTCCTCTTTTGCCGGATTGGAGCTCTGGCGAGGAGGAGAGGGCACGGCCAACGACTGATCTGCATCCCTCTCTGCGCTTTCCTTGGATCCCTCTTCTTCTTGCTTCATCTGGGAAAGCTCAGGATTTAAGTCAACCACCGCAGCTGGAATGCTTGCCTGACCACCTTCTCCCTCTTCTTCTGCCGGAGGGGGACTCTGGCGAGGAGGAGAGAGGATGGCCAATGGCTGACTCTTATCCTGGTCTATCCCGTCGAAGTCCTCTTCCTCGGACAGCCGGGTAAAATTTTTCCGGTCCTTCATCCTGCGTCTGAAAGAAACAAAAGAAAAAAAACACATGCATGTAGTAAAATTTTAAGAATCATGGGAATTTAAAGCTGCTCCCACTCCGCAGAGAGCTCTTCATCTGTAAGAAGAAAAAGGCACATTAGGCATGTAATAAACTAGTAAATTTGAATTAGAAAAACACTACTTTTAATTACAGCGTATGTAAATCCCACGCATTTAATATTTGAAAGAAGTCAAGTTTTCCATTATTTTCGTTTCTTATATAAGTAAGAAGTAAAGGAAGAGGTGATATCAAAGGAATGTTTCCAAAATACGATTCTACATCTTTATTTTAAGTTTATGTTGAATGTTGAACGTATATAATATTGGTTGGATACTAGCAGAGCACACACATTTGGCATGAAAATTTGGTTGGTGATAAATTTCTCCAGTCTTGGTAATCCTACTTTGATAAATTATTTATGATGAACCTAACTATTTCTGGATTTCTTATCTCGCCATATTCAGTTTGTCTCACAGAAGGTGAGGGCTCTCCTAGAATTTTATCTATAATATTTAGTGAATGTAACAGTAAACTTGCGAGCGAGAAATAATCCCTCTGAAGCCGTGAACATTTTCATCGAAAATTAAAACTCGCCAAATACGGTAAATATTATTAAATTTTACTTCATGAAGCAATAGAAACATTAAAATTTAGATAAACTGTTTGCTGTGATTAAAA
>JAPDSC010039006.1:0-23122 GCA_026290005.1 Latrodectus geometricus
TTAGCAACAGAGCGGCGACAGCTGCTCAAGGGGAGCCCTCAACCTCGTAAGAGGCAACCACAATGAGGGAGAAAAGGAAGGAAAAGCAAAAGGGGAGAGAAAAGAAGAAAATAAAGAGGAGGAAAGATCACTGGGGTACCTCGGGATTGTGACACCCGTGTTTACTTAAAGAAAGTAAACCCCCTGAGGGGAATTAGCGAGGAAGATTATAATCACGCAAAAAATGTTTTCAATGAGCTTAGACTCACTAATCTTGGTGAATATTGCGATTTGTATGTTAAAACTGACGTACTTTTGTTGGCAGATTTGTTTGAAAACTTTCGGATTATTTGTTTAAAAACGTATAGATTGGATCCTTGTTGGCACTTCACGGCTCCTTAGTTATCATGGGGTGCCATGTTATTGCACACAAACGTAAAAATTGAATTATTAACTAATTATGAAATGTTACTGTTTGTTGAGAAAGGAGTCCGTGGAGGAGTTAGTCAATACAGTAATAGATATTCTTTAGCTAATAATAGATATATGGAGAATTTTGACCCCAAACTGGATGAAAATTTTTTGATCTATTTAGATGCCAATAATTTATATGGTTGGGCAAGTAATTGCCTATTGGGGATTTCGCTTGGTGCTCAACTGCAAATATTGATATAGAAAATATCCTCGATGATTCGAATATTAGGTATATATTCGAATTAAATATGGATTATGACATAACTCTTCACGATACCCACTCAGATTTTCCTCTGGCTCCTATTAATATGGTTCCTCCAAATTGTAAAGAAACAAGACTTATGACAACATTATTACCCAAGAAGAAGTATGTAGTGCATTATAAAGTGCTAAAATTATATTTGAAACTCGGGCTTAAAATTACAAAAATACATCGAGTATTACAATTCAAACAATCACCATGGTTAAAAACTTACATTGATTTAAATACAAAATTAATAACAGAAGCAGCAAACAATTTCCATTAAGATTTCTTTAAATTAATGAACAACAGCATTTTCGGAAAAACAATGGAAAATGTGAGAAAGCGATTAGATATTAGATTATGTTCTTCTGAAGAACAAGTTCGGAAATTAATAACGAAACCTAACTTTGATTATAGGACTATTTATAATGAAAATTGTATGGCCGTGCATTTAAAAAAAACTAAAATAAAATTTTCTAAGACGATATATGTTGGGATGGCTATCCTCGACATCTCAAAATATTTGATGCATTCCTTTCATTACGAGGAGATGAAAAGGGATTATGGGGAAAATGTACGATTGATGTATACTGACACAGATTCCCTTATTTATGAAATTAAGACTAAAGATTTTTATGCCGACATGAAAGTAAAAATTAACTTAAATGACACTTCTGGTTATGGCGTAAATAATAGATTTGATATGCCGTTGACAAATAAAAAAGTATTAGGCAAAATGAAAGACGAAAATAATGGTTGCATCATGACCGAATTTATTGGTTTAAAATCAAAAATGTATGCGTATAAGACAGAAAATGAATCAGAAAAGCGATTAAAAGGAATAAAAAAACAAGTTTTAAAAACACAAATTACTTTTAATGATTATAAAAATTGTTTATTTAATAACAATGAGTTATACATCAACATGAATTTAATACGATCTAAAAATCATGATTTATTTTCTATAAAGCAAAATAAATTGGCGTTATCTTTTTAAGATAGTAAAAGGTACGTAAATCCTGATGGTATTTTCACTCTTGCAATAGGACATTATAGTTTAAATGAAAGTGATTGAAAATGAAAATATTCTTTTGTGTAAAATGTAATAACTAAAACTGTGTATTTATAAATATCATTATTTATTGCTAATTGTAAATATTTTTAAACTTTAAAGTTACAAATCAGTTATGTAAGAATTGATGTAATTTTTTTTAATGATTATTTTATATTGATAGAAATAATAATTTAAAGTACAGTGGTTTCTGCATAAAAATTTTTCATCTGTATGTAATATAAGTTTATTGTGTTTATGTATTACTGAGAAAAGTAAATATTGGTAAAAATGTATTTTTCTGTAAAAATATAATAATAAAAAAAGTATATATATTTCATGTAATTAAAAAGTGTGGTTACTTCCTTTTTTTTTTCTTTTTAAGACTTACAAATACATATTGAACAACACTTCCCTCTTAACATTTAATATTAAATATGCATATATTGGTTATTTTGCAAAAAAATATTTATTATAATAAAATAAGAATGATAGCAAAGGTGATTTTTATAATACAATTTTTAAATTTATTTATAAATGTATACAAATTTTATTATTTTTATTAATAAGATTCTAAACAACATACCTCTTCTTTTATATCTTTAAGAATAGAAGAAATATTAACATTATGTAAAAAGTTTGGGGTACATCATAACTTTCATGGAAAAACTTTATTTCTGAGGGGTATAATTGTCTTCCTAAATGCATAATTTGTGATCGGTCTCGAGGGTTTTTAAACAGTACCAGATATTGGGAATTTAAAGAAATTTCTCGCATTTCTTTAGCTTTATGAAAAATATTTTGTACAATGAAAATAACGCTGATTTTGAGATGATGAGAACCTTTAGTGAATAATTTAGTTAATTTGGAATCATTCCCTAATTCACTCATAAGATCATCAAGGATAATTAAAGCATCTGAATACAGATTTATATTGGGAGGTACACCTTCATAAAATTGAATGTCTCGCATTTCTTCATAGAGAGTCTGATACGATCCGTAACACCATAAAACAGTTTTTGGATAAGTATGAATCATCCGATAATGCAATAGCTTTTTGACAAAATGAGTTTTCCCGCTTCCAGTAGGCCCTGCTACTAACATGGTAAAGGGGTGTTTTAATTTCAACGTCTACATCATAAATGATTGGGAATAAATTTCCTTCTGTCTTTTATATAAAAAAAGCTATTTATATTCAATACTAGCTAAAACTTAATCAAAATGGTAGCAAGTTATTAAACCTTTAAACGAACAAGTACTCGTGGCTCATCTGGTTAAGGAATGGAAAATCGATGAACCACGAGTACTTTTTACTATTGGAAGTTCGAACCCCAAAACACATTACAATTTCTTAATTTTTTTTTTTAAATCCTAGAATTAAAAAAAAGTTTTTATCTATAAATGAACAGATAGATGGCGCCACTATACCAGTAATTTAACAACAACTCAACATCGCCACACATATATATGTAATACTCTTCCAAAAGTACCATGTGTTGACTTAAAACGCAAATTAAAATGTTGCCATTTCATGAATACTAAGCATTCAAACTCACAAAAATTCTACTTTTCTGATTGGCAACAGGAGAGTTTTGATTCTATACAATGGTAACATTTCACAATAAATACAGGATGGATCAAAACAAACACGTGTTTACCAATACATGTTGCCCTTCCGAAAAACCAAAACTATACCGTTGCCATTCCATGAAACAAAACCGAAACCAAAACTCAAAAAAGCAGCAAAAAAAAAAATCAACTGAACATCAGGTTTGGTTTGGTTGGTTGGGTTTTGTGGCGCAAGGTCCAAAGAGGACAAGCTGCGCCAAAAGTTGAGTTTTACAGAAAATTGAGTTTTAATAAATTGATTTTAGGCAAAACCCAAACACAACATTAAAAATTTAAAACACAAAAATTATGGTATATAATAGTTTTAAAATCGGAATAAGTTTATGAAAGTATTTTAAAATCTAAAATGTATAAGTAAATTAAAGTAAGGTAAAATTCAACAAATTTAAATAAAATTAAGGAAACCAATTTCCCTTAAAAAGGAAAAAAGGTTTCGGTGGGGAGGCTCCCCCACTAAATCATACATTGTTAAAAGGTCAGTGGCAAAATATTTAAAACGGTAAAGGTTAAAATATGGACATGAAATTAAAATATGAGAGACAGTATATGGTACATCACACGTTTCACACCATGGATTTAGTTCATTTAAAAACAAATGTCTGTGTGTGAAACGTGTGTGTCCGATACGAAGGCGAGTCAATCTGACATCTGCTCTTCGTAACGGTAAAATTGATGATGGAATGAGGTATGGAAAGATGGCACGCAATTTGTTTCCGACCTGCATACTCTATGACTCCTGCCAAAGAGAATTAACAAATCTTTTTACAACCCTTCTCACGTCGAAAAGAGGTACAGATGAATGATTTACGAACGATGCAGCTTTAGCAGCTGCATCTGCTTTTTCATTTCCCTCTAGACCTACATGACCTGGGACCCAACAGAAAATGATGTCATAACCCTTGCCAGCAAGGGAATCCAATGCTCCGAAAATCTTGGACACAACAGGGTGACAATAATTGGAATTTCTCAACGCTTCTAATACACTCAAACTGTCAGTATACACGCAAAGTTTATTATAATTTCCGGTATTCACAAGCTGAAGAGCTTGATGAATGGCGGTAGCTTCAGATGTGAAGATGGAGCAGGACGTATGAAGGCTGTAACCATAACTGGCGTTAGCATAAAATATGCCACAGCCAACGTGTCCTGCAATTTTAGATCCATCTGTGAATACAGGCGTGTAAGATGAATACTGACAGCGATGTGAAAAGAAAAGCTGTTGGAAAGCCGTTGAGGTTGTGTCCGATTTTCTAAACTGAGCAAATGGATTAATAATGTTTATCTGTGGATCATACCAGGGTGGATATAAATGTAAGTCCGTTTTACTAAAACGGACATCATATAGGTCTGTCAAAAATAGTTGATCTTTAATTCGACTGAGAAAGGGTTGGATGCTGCATGGTCGAGCATCATATAATCTCTTCAAAGCAGGAGTATATACCAAGGATCGTAAAGGATGTTGAATGTTAGACATAACTTTAACGTAGTAATTGAGAGACAGCTGCATTCGTCTCAGGTCTAAAGGCAATTGTTGGCATATTGCATAAAGACTCTGGACGGGTGATGAAATAAATACTTTTAATTGGAAAATGTTTTAAATTACACATATTTTATAAGAAATAAGAAACTAACTTTTTATAAAGATTTAAGTAATAAATTCTATAAATATTACATTTTTTAAACAGAAGAAAATCTTCGAACATATTACAATATAAAAAAAATTACTCTGTAATTCAAAAATTAGCAAATACATAACATCTTCCTTAATGAATTGAGCCACTTTTCTGTATAAATTAATAAGACTTTTACTTCACTTTTTAAAAATCTCTTTTTTGTGAAAATATGCTAAGGTATTGTTGTGTACCAAACTGTACATCAAACCGTATTGGCAAAGATTATTATTAAATTATTATGTCCTGGTAAGATTATTATTATTTACGTCCTGGTAAAGATTTATTATTATCTGACCTGCTGCAGATTTCCAAAATTTTTGAATAAACCTACAGGGTTTACAATATTCAACTGATTTACTAGTTTTTGCAAATTGTATTTACATGAAATCGACCACAGCTTATAATTATTTGTACTCAAGTAACATTATTCACTTACCAAGTTTACGAAAGACTTTCTGTTAACTTAAAAGTGAAATCAGGAATAACAAATGAAAATTTTAGTTTTTTGCAAGGTAAGTGTAATAGTTTATCAGAAAGAATTGTAAATTTACTTATTATAATGAAATATATATAAGACTTACATATCTTTTAAAAACCAAACATTATGTGGACTTATTCATGATAAAAAAGCCCTTGCAACTACAGTGCAAGCATTTATGATATCATCCCTTTTTCAAATGCCAAAGAAATTGCAGCTTTAATATCTGTGTATAAATTAACAGCATCTGAACTTCATGAGCAAACTTTAAAAGTTCTTGAAATTTTAGAAAAAGTTGGATTTACTGTTTTAAGTGTAATTTCAGATCGTGTAAATAAAAACATGTTTGCTCTGTTATGAAATCAAAGTTTGTATTCGAAATCCTTTTAATTGCTCTAAAAAGCTATTTTTGTTATTTTATTCCGTACATCTCATTAAGTCCATTAGAAACAAAACAATTGGGTAAATCAAAAAGAACCTGATCAAGCATTTATTTTTCTTGCTTCAACTGGAATACTTAGTTTCGAACTAGAAACAACGGCAAACAAAAAAGTTGATTTTGCTTCTGCATTATTTTCTTTATTGAAAAACATTTATGTCAAAGAAATGAATTCATTTTTAAAAGTGGGTCCTAAATTAAATATAACAGCATGAAATCCAAATAGTTTTGGAAAACAAAATGTTACATTAGCACTAAAAATCTTTGATCGATCAAATGTTGCTGCCTTAAAATTATTAACTGAAGAAAAACATTGTATGAATAAAGAGCTATGTAAACAAACAACAAATTTTACTGAAAAAAATAATCTGTTGTTGGGAAATGATGAACTTAATAAAGGTAAGCATTTCTGTTGGAATTTTTGTGAGCCAGTAACTTCATATAATCAAAGCAGTGTCGAATTTCTACAGAATTTTGTGCTATGGGTAAAAGCATGGGAAAATATGAAATAAAAGAATAATCATGTGAGTTTATCTTGAGAGACTTTTTTTGCTTTTTGCCGTTCATGTATGATATCAATTATTATGTATCTATTAACTGAATTAAAAGTAGATTATGTACTATGTGGCAAATTTCAAACTGATAATCTTGAAGCTAGATTTGGTCAGT
This sequence comes from Latrodectus geometricus, assembly GCA_026290005.1. NCBI lineage: Eukaryota > Metazoa > Arthropoda > Arachnida > Araneae > Theridiidae > Latrodectus > Latrodectus geometricus. Next base: position 6,637 of record JAPDSC010039006.1, read on the forward strand.
ATCGACAAATGTCTGGTCCGAATTATTATATATCATTGCAGGAAAGTTTAGAAGCTATAATTTTAAAGAAATTTATTACATATTAAATCTAAAATATATGACAGTTTCAGCATTTCAGATTTGATTGATTCTCACTCCTTTGAAAGTGAACTAACTGGTGATATAAATGTTAATACATTTTTAGCTGTTTTAGATAATCTACCTTTTAAAAACTTAAACAAAAGTGATTTGTAAGTTTTAACATATCTTGCAGGATATTGTGTTCTTAAATTAAAACTTTCATGTAATGCATGTATTCCATCTTATGTAACTTCAAAAGATTCAGAACTTGATGTAAAATCTCATTTCCGATATTTATATATGCTGAATAGAGGTTTGAAAATCCTTTCCTTACATATTATTAATGTATTATCAATTTGTTATTTAATATTTTTGCAGACAGTTTCTATAACTAAATATGAACATGAATTTTTAATTTGTCAAAATCAAGTAATGCTACTGGTAAAATTAACTAAAATATTTTTTGAGGATAATAATATTATATTTGAAAATGTATGTTTAGAATGTAATAAATCTTGTGATTTTTATGTTTCAAAAGTCATCAAAGCATTTACGAACATCTGCTCAAATAATTATTCCATACGATGTAATGATGTTGAGCAGTGGCGTACATAGGGGGGGGGGGTGGTCCGCACCGGGCGGCACTTACCTAATGGCGGCATTTTTTATACGGGTGGCACAGAGAAATGGGATATTATGAAGTTGCCGTTGATACACCTGTAAGTCTCGTAGGAGTGGGAGGCAGGTGTCATGACGTCAAGTAGTAATGGACATTCAGTTGAGATGGATCAGTGCAGTGGAGCGGAGCGGAGCGTGCAGTCGCCGTGAAAGCGTACTACAAAAATGGCGACAGTGCAACAGCTGCACAATGACAGTTACGGCGCCATTATGATATTCCTCCCCGCGGCCGAGTTCCTTCTTCACATGCAATATTAACATGGGTTCGGAATTTTGAAGAGACTGGTTCGGCCTTAAAGAAGAAACCTCCTGGGCGTGTAGTGAGTGTTCGAACCCCAGAAAACGTTGATGCAGTGCGAGTCGCAGTGGAAAGGAGTCCGAGGCGTTCTGTACGAAAAATTGCCTCATCATTACAACTTAATCGTCGGAGCGTGCAAAGAATATTGCATAGCCTGCACTTTCATTCTTACAAGCTTCAGATTGTTCAAGCTCTAAAACCCAATGACGGTGAGTTACGCTTAGCTTTTTGTCAACAGCTACTGACTAAAATCAATGACGACGCAAACTTCCTTGAAAATCTTTGGATGTCTGATGAGGCCCACTTTCATTTAAATGGACATGTCAATAAGCAGAACATGCGTTACTGGGCTCAACAAAATTCCACGGAACTTCACCAAAGTCCGTTACACAGCCCCAAAGTTACTGTATGGTGTGCAGTGTCTGGTCGTGGGGTGAACCTGGTTTCAACAGGATGGTTGGTTGGGTTTTGTGGCGCAAGGTCCAAAAAGGACAAGCTGCGCCAAAAATTAAGCTTTAAAGAAAATTGATAGATTTTAGGCAAAACCCAAACTCAACATTAAAAATTTAAAACACAAAAATAGTTGTATATATTAACTTTAAAATCGAAATAAGTATACAAAATTCATAAAATTTAAATAAAATGAAGGAAACCAATTTCCCTTAAAAAGGAAGAAAGGTTTCGGTGGGGTGACTCCCCCACTAAATCATGCATGGTTAAAAGTTCAGTTGAAAATAATTTAAAACAGTAAACGTTAAAAACAGTACATGAAATTAAAATATGAGTAACTGTATATGTTCCATTACACGTTTCACACCAATGATTTATTTCAGTTAAAAACAAATGTCTGTGTGTGAAACGTGTGTGTTCGATACGAAGGCGAGTTGAAATAACATCTGCTATTCGTAGCGGTAAAACAGACAATGAGGTGACGGATGAGAAGATAGTATGTAATTTGTTGACAACCTGCAAATTCCATGATTCCTGCCATAGGGAATATATAAATGTTTTGACACCCTTTCTCACATCAGAGAGCGGAACTGATGGTAAAATTTGACCTGATGCAGCTTTTGCAGCTGCATCCGCATTCTCATTTCTATCAACACCTACGTGACTTGGTATCCAACAAAATAAAATTTTGTAAATTTTGCCAGCAAGGGATTCCAATACTCTGAAAATTCTTGACACAACAGGATGATTATTAAAAGTATTGCCTCTCAAAGCTTCCAAAACACTCAAGCTGTCAGTATATATACAAAATTTATGATAGTCGTCTGTATTCACCTGCTGAAGAGCGTAGTAAATTGCTGTTGCTTCAGCAGTGAAGATGGAGCAGGACGGATGTAGGCTGTAGCTGAAATATGTATTATTCATGATAATTCCACAGCCCACGTGTCCTGCTGATTTTGAACCATCTGTGAATACAGGTGTGTATGACTGATACTGACAGCGATGAGAATAAAATAGCTGTTGAAAGACAATAGGAGTTGTGTCAGATTTTGCATATTGAGTAAAGGAATAAATAAAAGCAAGTGTTGGGTTATACCAAGGCGGAAAAGCAAAGTAACTTGGTGATACAATCCGCAAATCACGTAGATCGATCAGAGACAAATATGATTTCATTCGTGTGAGAAAAGGTGCGATGCTCATTGGACGAGCATCGTATAGTCTTTTAATAGAGGCATTTGGAACCATGGACGGTAATGGATGATGAGGGGTCGAAATAACTTTAGCGTAGTTATTGAGAGACAGCTGCATTCGTCGCAGGTCTAGTGGTATTTGATGGCATGTCACACATAGATTCTGGACGGGTGATATGCGAAATGCACCTGAACATATTCTCAAGGCAGTGTGATGAACAGTGTCCAATCTGCGTAAGATGGAAGACCTTGCATATCCATATACAACACATCCGTTGTCAATTCGGGATAAAATCAAAGATTGATAAACCCGAAGTAGTGATGAGCGATCTGCACCCCAAGATGTATTTGATAACACCTTGAGGATATTAAGCGATCGCTCACACCTCTTCCGCAAATTTAAAACATGCGGAAGAAAGTTTAATTTTTTGTCGAAAATCACTCCGAGGAATTTTACCTCATTGACTACAGGTATTGGTGTATTGTTGATGTGAATCACTGGATCATTATGCAGGCTAGTCTTCCTGCAGAAGTGGACACAGTTACTCTTGCCAGCAGATACAGAAAGGCCATTTTCAGCACACCATGCAGCTAATTTATTTACAGCAGTTTGTAATTGTCTCTCAATTAATCGCATATTGGACCCCTGACATGATATTTGCAGGTCGTCAACAAACAAAGTACTTTGAATTGATGAAGGTAGGTGATGGAGCATGCTACTGATGAATAAACTAAAAAGTGTGACGCTTAAAATTGAACCCTGAGGAACACCCTCTGATTGATTAAAAGTATTGGAAAAAGTTGTTCCAATACGTATTTTAAAAATACGGAAGCTTAGAAAATTCTGGAGAAATATCGGCAGATTACCCCGAAAGCCAAAATCATAAATCCTACGGAGAATTCCATAACGCCGCGTACGGTCATAAGCCGTCTCTATGTCGAAGAATTTGGAGACCAGATGATTTCTTAGCACAAAGGCATTGCGAATCTGGGTCTCCAAACATGTTATATTATCAAGAGTGGATCTTCCTTTGCGGAAGCCACTCTGATTAATATGAATGCAGTTATTCCTTTCTAGGACATATACGAGACGGGCATTGACCATACGTTCGAGAGTCTTACGTAAGCAACTCGTCAGAGCTATAGGTCGATAATTCAAAGGGTTAGAAGGATCTTTACCAGTCTTTAGGATCGGAATCACTATTGCTTCTCTCCAAAGGGATGGAAACTTATTTTCAGTCCAGATCCTATTCAACAAAAGTAATAAGTTCAACAGGGAATCTGGACTTAAATTTTGAAGCATAGGATAGCTGATTCCATCGGGTCCTGGACTGGTGTTATTAGTCTGCTTTAATGCGTTCTTCAAATCTGACATCCGAAATTCACAGTTGTAAGGTAAGGCTTGTCCCTGATTGAAACGAATTGGATTTCGCTCAGCACGACTCTTCCTCCTTAAAAACGAAGGACAGTAAGAGTCAGTGCTTGAGACATTAGCAAAAGTTTCACCAAGGACATTAGCGATTTCCTTAGAAGGAGAATATATAGCAGCTCCGGTTTTTAATATGGGAATAGAAAATTCCCTATAAATTTCATTGGCTGCTTTTACTTTTCTCCACAACCTTTTACTGGATGTAGAAGATGTTATGGAAGAAACATAGCGAGACCAAGATTCCTTCTGACTTTGACGACGAGCTCTGCGAGCCAATGCTTTTGCTTTCTTAAAGGCAATTAAATTCTCCGTTGTTGGGTATCTACGGTATAACCCCCATAATTTCCTTTGTTTTTTATAAGATTTTTGACACTCATTATTCCACCATGGTTTGCAACGCATTTTTATTATAGAAGAACTTTTAGGAATACCAGTATCAGCTGCACCTATAATTGTTTCGGTGACTTTTTGAACGGAATAATCAATATCCTCGATCAAAACCATTGTATCATGGATGACTGCCAATTGTGTAAATAAAGGCCAATCTGCCCGACTGTACACGTAAGTAGGTAGACGTTGTCCTACACTACTACCTCCAGTCTGGGAGATGACAAGAGGGAAATGATCGCTGTTATGCAGATCATTTCCCACTGTTAAATTTAACAATGGCAGGAGTGATGGAGTACAAATGGCGAGATGAGAGAATGAAATGTTCTTGTGGGTGTGTAGAAATATGTTTTCTTGTCGGTATTTATCAGACAAAGACAGTTATCAGAAATAAACTGCTCTATCTGACGACCGCGAGAATTCGTATCACTACTTCCCCACAGAGAGTTATGTCCGGTAAAGTCACCTACTAACAGAAATGGTGTAGGCAGCTGATCAACTAATGTATCGAGTTCTTCTTGGCGGATGACATCATGTGGTGGCAAATAAAAACTAGAGACTGTAATCAAGCATGTTGTGTGAATCCTCACAGCTACAGCCTGTAGAGTAGTATTTAATGGTTGTATAGTGCTGGGGAAGGTATTAGATGTTAGTATACAAACACCATCAGACACTGTTCCATTATTACCACCATCTCTTCTAAAGCAATTAAACCCACGCACGGCAATAGAATTGGTAGACTTCAGGAATGTTTCCTGAAGTGCCAAGCAAGCGGGGTTATATGCTAAAGCTAGAGATTTGATGTCATCGAGATGGGAATGCAAACCATGGCAGTTCCAAGAAACAAAGGAAGCTATTATTTATGTTGAAAAGCTCCTCTCTGTGGTCTGGGAGGCGTGTCTTCTATTGACTTCTCGTACGATAAGTCTTCGTCCGAGGGATGAAGTGACACAGCATCAGCCTCCAGGAATAAGGCTTTGCGGGTGGTAATGGAGGATCTGTATGTACCCTCCTTAGCTGATTTAAATTTCAAAGCCTTCACATACTTTGATTTAGCCAAAGGAGCTTTTCCGAACATCTTTGAATATGGTAATTTTGGCTTTTGAATTGTTTTATGGGGTAATTTTGAAAGGGGAAGTGAAACAGTTTGTGTACCAGTGGACTTACATACTTTCTTGGTCACTGTTGCATAAGTAACTCCAGGCTTTGGAGTACGAGAAGTAACTATATGTCGAGCCTCAGGATATGAACATTTGTTATTAATCTTAATGGTGGTTATTTCTTTCTCCAGGGCCCATTGAGGACAACCTCGAAAATAGGAGGGGTGATCGCCATGGCAATTGACGCATGCCTCCTTAGCCGTACAGTTCGTGCTATCGTGGCCAACTACTGCACAACGTGCGCAAGTTAGTTTGCCTCTGCAGGCGGTTTTCGAGTGTCCATATCGTTGGCACTGAAAGCATCGCAGTGGATTTGGAATATATGGCCGAACGGGTAAATTCAAATACGCAGCTTTAACAGACTGCGGAAGGTCTGGCGTCGTAAAAGTCAGAATGAGATGTTTCGTATCAATATACTTATCATCTCTTCTGACTGTTATACGTTTAACGCTGCAGACCTTATGATTCTGAAGATTTTCGAGAATCTCTTCCGTTGGCGTATTCAACAAATCACTAGCAGACACGACACCACAAGAAAAGTTCAGATAACCATGAGGCAAGAGAGTTACTTCTAAATTAGCCAACAATTGCATATTTGCAATTGCTGCTGCTTGAGTCTCCGATGCAACTTCAACCAGTACGTCCCCTGAACGCATTTTCTGAATTTTCTTCACCTCCCCTACACTGCTCGGTATCCCTTTTTCGATTAAGAAAGGAGACACAGTTGTGAAGTTTCCTTCCTTTCTTTTAATTATAAAATATTTTGGTTTTAAATTTTTAAATTGTTGCTCCCGCGGGAAAAATGAGATATTTTTATTCTCCATGTGTATTTTTAAAATTTCGGGACCTGACCGCACCACCCACCACCGAGTCCAACAAATCGAGTTCACCGAGTACATCCCTGTGATGGCCTCCACCCTTAACGAGTCATCCAGCAGATGTATCGATCGCTTGATCCATAAAGCCGATTGGTGTGTTGAGGACCACAACACACCTCCGTTTACCTGAAGCAGAGGCCAAAGTAATGTGTTGGCCTCTGGGGACCTCAATTACCAGGATCCTCCTTTCCAGGGACACGGGTCTCCACGCACGGCAAACACGTGGGTGATTTAGTCCCCGAGAGTAGCCAATAACAGAGCGGCGACAGCTACTCAAGGGGATTCCTCAACCTCGTAAAAGGCAACCACAAAGAGGGAGAAAAGGAAGAAAAAGCAGAAGAGAAGAGGAGAGAAGAAAAGAAAGAAGAGGACAGATCACTGGGGCACCTCGGGACCGTGACACCCGTGTTTACTTAAAGAAAGTAAACCCCCTGAGGGGGAAGATAGAACAGGAAGCATGAAGGCTGTAACTATAAGAGATATCATTAATAAATACACCGCAGCCGACATGTCCTGCTGTTTTTGATCCATCCGTGAATATTGGCGTGTACGAAGAATACTGACAGCGATGTGATGAATAGAGCTGTTGGAAAATTGTAGAACTTGTGACCGATTTTCTAAAACAGGCAAATGAATTAACAATATTTATCTGTGGATCATACCAAGGTGGAAGTGATAATATATCCGTTTTAATGAAACGGACATCACATAGGTCTGACAAAAGTAAATAAGATTTTGTACGAGTGAGGAAGGGTGGAATGCTAAAGGGTCTAGCATCATATAGTCTACTTAAACCAGGAACAGAAGCAAATGAATGCAATGGATGTTGAGGGTCAGACATAATTTTAGCGTAATAATTGAGAGACTGCTGCATTCGTCTCAGGTCTAAAGGTAGTTGTTGGCAAATTGCATAGACTCTGGACGGGTGATGTGCGGAATGCGCCTGAACAGATTCTCAAAGCAGAGTGATGCACAGTGTCCAGTCTGCGTAAAACAGAAGATCTAGCCGATCCATACACATCACACCCGTAGTCAATACGAGATAAAATTAATGCTTGATAGATTCGAAGGAGTGATGAGCGATCAGCACCCCAAGATGTGTTCGAAAGAACCTTGAGGATATTAAGTGACCGCTCGCATTTCCTCCGCAGCTGCAAAGCATGCGGAAGAAATGTCAACTTTCGATCGAATATCACTCCGAGAAATTTTATCTCACTGACCACGGGAATAGGTGTGCTATTAATGTATATTGTAGGATCTTGGTGTAAGCTAGTCTTTTTGCAGAAATGGACACATTTACTCTTGCTAGGAGACAGTGTATGGCCATTCTCAGCACACCATGCAGCTAGTTTATTAATAGTTGTTTGTAGCTGTCTCTCAATTAATCGCATGTTTGACCCTTGACAGGAAATTTGCAGGTCATCAACATAAAGTGTGCCATAAACAGGAGATGAAATTTGATGCAGAATGGTGCTTATGAACAAATTAAAAAGAGTGACACTTAAAATTGAGCCTTGGGGAACACCCTCGGCTTGATTAAAAGTATTGGACAAAAAGTGTCCAATACGAACTTTAAAAACTCGGGAGCGTAAGAAATTCTGAAGAAATATCGGAAGACTACCCCGAAAGCCAAAATCATATAATTTACGGAGAAGACCATATCGCCACGTACGGTCGTATGCCTTCTCGATGTCGAAGAAGATGGAAACCAGATGGTTTCTCCGCACGAATGCGTTGCGGATTTGGATTTCCAAATAAGTTATGTTATCTAGAGTGGATCTCCCTTTACGGAAGCCACTCTGATTTATATGTATACATTTATTTTCTTCTAAGACATGTACGAGACGGGCGTTGACCATACGTTCGAGAGTCTTACAAAGGCAACTCGTCAGAGCTATAGGTCGGTAATTTGAAGGTTCTGAAGGATCCTTACCAGGCTTAAGGACCGGAATTACTATTGCTTCGCACCAGAGAGTTGGAAATTCATTTTCAGTCCAGATCCTATTGAACAAATGCAATAAGTTCAACAGGGAGTCTGGACTTAAATGTCGAAGCATTTGATAGCTAATTCCATCAGGTCCTGGACTGGTATTATTGGCCTGCTGTAAAGCTTTCTTCAATTCTAACATTCGAAATTCGCAGTTGTAGGGTAAGGCTTGTCCATGGTTGAAATGAATTGGTCTTTGCTCAGCACGACTCTTAATCCTTAAAAACGAAGGACTGTAAGAGTCAGTGCTTGAGACACTAGCAAAACTTTCACCAAGGACGTTAGCTATTTCCTTCGGAGAAGAATGTATAGCAGCTCCGGTTTTTAAAATGGGAATGGGAAATTCCCTGTAAATTCCATTGGCTGCTTTTATTCTTCTCCACAACTGCTTACTGGATGTTGAAGATGTTATCGAAGAAACATAGCAGGACCAGGATTCCTTCTTACTTCTACGACGAGCTCTACGAGCCAATGCTTTTGCTCTCTTGAAGGCAATAAGATTCTCCGTTGTGGGGTATCTCCGAAATAACCCCCATAACTTCCTTTGCTTTTTATAAGTTTCTTGGCATTCCCTGTTCCACCACGGTTTACAGCGCCTTTTTAGTTTGGAAGAACTCTTAGGTATTGTAGTATCAGCTGCTCCTATAATGGTTTCAGTGACTTTATTTACGGCATTATCAATATTCTCGATCGTTACCATTTTATTGTCAACGACTGCCAATTGTGTAAATAACGTCCAATCTGCCCGACTGTACACGTAAGTAGGTATGCGTTGCTGCACACTACTACCTCCAGTCTGGGAGATGACGAGTGGGAAATGATCGCTATTATGCAGATCATTCCCTACTGTTAAATTCAACAATGGCAGAAGTGAAGGCGAACAAATGGCGAGATCGAGAGAATGAAATGTTCTTGTGGGTATGTGGAAATATGTTTTCTCGTCGGTATTAATCAGACAGAGACAATTATCAGAAATAAATTGCTCTATCTGACGACCGCGAGAATTAGTATCATCACTTCCCCACAGAGAATTATGTCCGTTAAAGTCACCTACTAACAAAAATGGTGTAGGCAGCTGATCCACTAATGCATCGAGTTCCTCTTGGCGGATGACATCATGTGGTGGCAAATACAAACTACAGACTGTAATTAAGCATGTTGTATGTATTCTTACAGCTACAGCCTGTAGAGTTGTATTGATTGGATGGACAGTGCTGGGGAAATTATTACATGTTAAGATACAAACACCACCAGACACTGCTCCATCGTCACCACAGTCTTTTCTAAAGCAGTTAAATCCACGCATGCCCCTCAGGGGGTTTACTTTCTTTAAGTAAACACGGGTGTCACAATCCCGAGGTACCCCAGTGATCTGTCCTCTCCTTTATTTTCTTCTCTTCTCTACCCTTCTGCTTTTTCTTCCTTTTCTCCCTCATTGTGGTTGCCTCTCATGAGGTTGAGGGCTCCCCTTGAGCAGCTGTCGCCGCTCTGTTGCTAAAAGCTACTCTTGGGGACTAAATCACCCACGTGTTTGCCGTGCGTGGAGACCCGTGTCCCTGGAAAGGAGGGTCCTGGTAATTGAGGCCCCCAGAGACCAACACATTACTTTGGCCTCTGCTTCAGGTAAACGGGAGGTGTGTTGTGGTCCTCAGCACATCAATCGGCTTTATGGATCAAGCGATCGGTACATCTGCTGGATGACTCGTTAAGGGTGGAGGCCATCACAGGGATGTACTGAGAGCGTATAGGATCTGGCTAGCACTGGTGCAGCTGGTCTGCATCCCCTTGTTGGACTCCGTGGTGGGTGGTGCGGTCAGGTCCCGAAATTTTAAATATATACAAATGGAAAATAAAAACAAATCTTTTCTCCCACGGGAGCAACAATTTAAGAATATAAATTGCAAACATTTTATCATAAAAAGAAAGGAGGGTAATTTCGAAAATGTGTCCCCCTTTCTGATTGAGAAAGGAATATCGGGAATTCTTGGGGAAGTTAAAAATATCAGAAAAGTGCGATCTGGTGATTTGTTAATAGAGGTTGCGAATGCTAATCAGGCAGCCGTTATAATTAATATGAATTGTCTTGCTAACATAGAGGTAACCGTGTCGCCTCACGGTAGTTTAAACTTTTCTCGTGGTGTTATATCCGCAAGAGATTTGCTGTTCACGCCGACGGACGAAATTCTTGAAAACCTGCAGAATCAGAAGGTCTGTGCTGTTGAACGCATTGCAGTCAGAAGAGATGGGAAGTTCATTAATACTAAGCATCTCATTCTGACCTTTGCGACGCCAGACCTTCCGCAGTCAGTGAAAGCTGCTTACATGAATTTGCCCGTTCGGCCGTACATACCAAATCCCTTGCGATGTTTCCAATGCCAACGTTTCGGACACTCGAGGAATGCTTGCAGAGGCAAACTGACTTGCGCTCGTTGCGCAGCAGTTGGCCACGATAGCTCGACCTGCACAGCGAAGGAGGTGTGTGTGAACTGTCACGGCGATCACCCCTCCTATTCTCGAAGTTGTCCGCAATGGGTACTTGAGAAAGAGATTACCACGATAAAAGTGACAACCAATTGTCCATACCCAGAGGCAAGACGGCAAGTTACCTCTCGCTGCCCTAAAGCAGGAGTTAGCTACGCAGCCGCTACAAAAAAGATCACCAGATCAATAAGCACTCAAACAGAATCAATGTCACTTCCCCTTGAAAAATTACCCAGTAATAAAACAACACAAAAGCCAAGGTCATCTAAATCTCCAATTGTACGAAATGCTCCATCTTATAAATCAAAATCTTTAAAGGCTTTAAAATTAAGATCTTCAAAGGAGGGTTCTGTTAGGCCCTCCATATCCACCCGTAAAGCCTTAACCCTGGAGGCTGACGCTGTCTCATTACATCGCTCGGACGATGACATTTCGTTCGAGGAGATGTCAGATGACACGCCTTCTAGCTCCAGGAGAGGAGCTTTTCAAATTAAACAATAACTTCCTTTGTTTCTTGGAACTGCCATGGTTTAAGATCACATCTTGATGACATCAAGTCTTTAACGTCAGCTTATAACCCCGCATGTGTGGCACTTCAGGAAACATTCCTGAAGTCTACAAACAAAATTTCTCTGCGTGGGTTTAAATGCTTTCGAAAAGACTGTGGTGACGATGGCGCAGTGTCTGGAGGTGTTTGTCTATTAACATCCAATAATTTTCCCAGCACTGTCCATCCATTAAACACTACACTACAGGCTGTAGCTGTGAGAATTCATACAACATGCCTAATTACAGTCTGTAGTTTGTATTTGCCACCACATGATGTCATCCGCCAAGAGGAACTCGATGATTTAGTTGATCTGCTGCCAGCGCCATTTATGTTGCTCGGTGACTTCAACGGCCATAATACATTGTGGGGAAGTAATGATACTAATTCTCGCGGTCGTCAGATAGAGCAATTTATTTCTGATAATTGCCTCTGTCTGATGAATACCGACGAGAAAACTTATTTCCACCTACCCACAAGAATATTTCATTCGCTAGATCTGGCCATTTGTTCTCCCTCACTTCTGCCATTGTTAAAATTGTTTGTAGGGAATGATCTGCATAATAGCGATCATTTCCCACTCGTCATCTCCCAGACTGGAGGTAGTAGTGTGCAGCAACGTGTACCTACTTACGTGTACAGTCGGGCAGATTGGACGCTATTTACACAATTGGCAGTCGTTGATGATACTATGGTCATGATCCGAAATATAAATGAGGCCGTTCAAAGAGTCACCGAAACAATTATATCTGCAGCTGATATTACAATTCCGAAAAGTTCCTCAAAAACACACAAGCGGTGCAAACCATGGTGGAATGAAGAATGCCAAATAACTTACAAGAAACAGAGGAGGTTATGGGGGTTGTTTAGGAGATACCCCACAACGGAGAATCTTATTGCCTTTAAGAGAGCAAAGGCATTAGCTCGAAGAGCTCGTCGTCGAAGTAAGAAGGAATCCTGGTCTCGCTATATTTCTTCAATAACATCTTCCACATCCAGTAAGCAGTTATGGAGAAGTGTGAAAGCAGCGAATGGTATCTATAAGGAATTTTCTATTCCTGTCTTAAAAACCGGAGCTGCTATACATTCTTCTCCAAGGGAAATAGCTAATGTCCTTGGTGAAAGTTTTGCTAGTGTCTCAAGCATCGACTCTTACAGTCCTTCGTTTTTAAGGATTAAGAGTCGAGCTGAGCGAACACCAATTCCTTTCAACTGTGGACAAGCCTTACCCTACAACTGTGAATTTCGGATGTTAGAATTGAAGAAAGCTTTACAGCAGGCCAATAATACCAGCCCAGGACCTGATGGAATTAGCTATCTGATGCTTCAACATTTAAGTCCAGATTCCCTATCGAATTTATTGTTTTTGTTCAATAGGATCTGGACTGAAAATGAGTTTCCATTTCTTTGGAATGAAGCTATAGTCATTCCGGTCCTAAAGCTTGGTAAGGATCCTTCAATACCTTCTAATTACCGACCAATAGCTCTGACGAGCTGCCTTTGTAAGACTCTCGAACGTATGGTCAACGCCCGTCTCGTGTATGTCTTAGAAAAAAATAAATGTATACATATTAATCAGAGTGGATTTCGTAAAGGGAGATCCACTCTTGATAATATTGCATATTTGGAGACCCAAATTCGCAACGCATTTGTGCGAAGAAATCATCTGGTCCCCATTTTCTTTGACATCGAGAAGGCATACGACCGTACGTGGCGATACGGTATTCTCCGTACATTATATGATTTTGGCTTTAGGGGTAATCTCCCGATATTCCTAAAAAACTTTCTACGCTCCCGTAATTTTAAAGTACGTATTGGAACTTTTACATCCAATACTTTTATCCAATATGAGGGTGTTCCTCAAGGTTCTATTTTAAGTGTTTCACTTTTTAATTTATTCATAACAAACATCCTCCATCACTTACCATCATCTATTAAAGGAACTTTGTTTGTTGACGACCTGCAAATATCATGTCAGGGGTCCAATATGCGATTAATTGAGAGACAATTACAAACTGCTGTAAATAAATTAGCTGCATGGTGTGCTGAGAATGGCCATACTTTATCTCCTGGCAAGAGTAGCTGTGTCCATTTCTGCAGAAAGACCAGCTTGCATAATGATCCTGTGATCCACATCAATAATACACCAATACCTGTAGTCAATGAGGTAAAATTCCTCGGAGTGATTTTCGACAGAAAATTGACCTTTCTACCGCATATTTTACATTTGCGGAAGAAGTGTGAGCGATCGCTTAATATCCTCAAGGTGTTATCAAATACATCTTGGGGTGCAGATCGCTCATCACTCCTTCGGGTTTATCAATCTCTCATTTTATCCCGAATTGACTACGGATGTGTTGTATATGGATCTGCAAGGTCTTCTGTCTTACGCAGATTGGACACTGTTCATCACTCTGCCTTGAGAATATGTTCAGGCGCATTTCGCACTTCACCCGTCCAGAGTCTATATGTAATATGTCATCAATTACCACTAGACCTGCGACGGATGTCTTGACACCGTCACACTTGATTTTATTAACCCAACACTTGATTTTATTTATTCCTTTGCTCATTACGGAAAATCTGACACAACTCCTATTGTCTTTCAACAGCTATTTTATTCTCATCGCTGTCAGTATCATTCATACAAACCTGTATTCACAGATGGTTCTAAATCTGCAGGACATGTTGGCTGTGGCATTTACATGAATAATACATCTTTCAGTTACAGCCTGCATTCGTCCTGCTCCATCTTTACTGCTGAAGCAACAGCTATTTACTATGCTCTTCAGCAGGTGAATACAGAGGACTATAATAAATTTTGTATATATACTGACAGTATGAGTGTTTTGGAAGCTTTGAGAGGCAATAGTTTTAATAATCATCCTGTTGTGTCTAGAGTTTTCGGAGTATTGGAATCCCTTGCTGGCAAGGGTTACGAAATTTCATTTTGTTGGGTACCAAGTCACGTGGGTCTTGATGGAAATGAGAGAGCGGATGCAGCTGCAAAAGCTGCATCTGGTCAAATTTTACCATCAGTTCCGCTCTCCGATGTGAGAAGAGGTGTTAAATCATTAATTTATTCTTTGTGGCAGGAATCATGAAATATGCAGGTTGTCAATAAATTACATTGTATTTTCTCATCCGTCACCTCATTACCTGTTTTACCGTTACGAAGTGCAGACGTTAGATTAACTCGCCTTCGTATCGGACACACACGTTTCACACATAGACATCTATTTCTAAGTGAATTAAACCCATGGTGTGAAACGTGTGATGAACCCTACACAATCCATCATATTTTAATAACATGTCAATATTTTAACCATAAACGTTTACAGTTTTTTAAAACCGATATTTTAACCTTGTCTGATTTGTTGGGGGAACCACCCCACAGAAATCTTTTTGCCTATTTAAAGGCAATTGGATTTCTTTATTTTATTTAAATTTTATGAGTTTTACTCTACCTTTACAATTTTACTCATTTAGATTTTAATATATTTATATACAATTATTTTTGTTTTTTAAATTTTTAACGTTGTGTATGGGTTTTGCCAATAAAAGTTCTCCTTAAAACTTAATTTTTGGCGCAGCTTGTCCTTTTTGGACCTTGCGCCACAAAACCCAACCAACCAACCAACCTAAATCCACGCATGTTAATATTATTGTTGGACTTCAGGAAAGTTTCCTGAAGTGCCAAACATGCGGGATTATATGTTGATATTAGAGACTTGATGTCATGAAGATGTGAACGCAAACCATGGCAGTTCCAAGAAACAAAGGAAGTTATTTTTTAAGTTGATGTGCTCCTTTCCCGGAGCTGGAAGGCGAGTCATCTAACAATTCCTCGAACGAAACATCGTCGTCCGAGGGATACAAGGACACCGCGTCAGTCTCCAAGCAGGAGAAAGCATTACGGGTGGAAATTGATGAATTTTTAATTTGTTTTGATATTTTTAATTTCAAAGCTTTCTCCGCTTTTGATTTTGCGAAAGGAGCCTTTTTGGAAAATGTCGGAGATTTTTTGAATTTCGGCTTTTCAGATGTTTGGGGTAATCTTATAGGGGAAACAGAAAACGATTCAGTTTGTCTGCTGCTCGATTTGGTGACTTTTCTGGCAGCTGTGGCATAACTGACTCCAGGTTGAGGAGTACGGGAAGTGACTTGTTTTCTCGCCTCAGGATAGGAACATTTCTGTTGTACCTTAACTGTGGTGATCTCTTTCTCTAGCAAATACTGAGGACAGTTTCGAGAGTAGGAGGGATGGTCACCATGACAGTTGACACAAACCTCCTTCGCATTGCAGTTCGAGCTATCGTGGCCAACCACCGCGCAACGAGCGCAGGTGAGTTTGCCTCTGCAAGCGTTTCTCGAATGTCCAAAGCGCTGACATTGGAAACAACGCAAGGGATGTGAGATATATGGCCTGACGGGTAAATTCATATACACAGCTTTTACATACTGCGGAAGGTCTGAGGTTGCAAAAGTCAGAATCAGGTGTTTCGTATCAATAACGTTACCATCCCGTCTGACTGTGATGCGTCTTACTCCACAGACCTTCTGATCTTGTAAGTTTTCTAGAATTTCCTCCGTCGGCGTATATAGTAAATCCCTTGCTGAGATAACACCACAAGAAAAGTTTAAGTTACCGTGAGGTGAGACAGTCACTTCGATGTTTGCCAGTTTTTTCATGCTTGCCAGAATTGCTGCTTGAGAGTCTGAAGCAGCCTCTACAAGCAAGTCACCAGAGCGCATCATTTGAACCTTTTTAACTTCCCCTACTATTCCCGATATTCCTTTAGATATTAGGAAAGGAGAGACTGACGTGAAATTTCCCTCCTTTCTTTTCACAATAAAAAATTTGGGTTTCAATGTTTCCATTTGTTGCTCCCGTGGGAGAAAAGTAAAGTTTTTATTCTCCATTTAGTTTTTATTAAAATT
>JAPDSC010039009.1:9930-23049 GCA_026290005.1 Latrodectus geometricus
AGTGAGATTAAAATCTTGTTTAGCGAGAAAATACTTTGATATGTATATATATATATATATATATATATATATATATCTATATATATATATATATATATATATATATATATATATATATATATAATGCAACGGGATGTACCCACTGTGGTTTATCAAATACCAAGTTTAAGTAAGACCGTGTTTCTTGCATTATTTCTATTTCAATACGTGATAAACATTATTAGATTTTTTACAGATTTTAATCATTTTCAATTTCAGAATTCAAATAGACATAACTCATTGTAAATGTTTAGAAACATTATTTCTTTAGAGAAAATTTTTAATTGGTATTGTAAGGATGTGGATTATATTAGCTTACTTTTCTGGTTATTATGTGCTCTTATTGATACAAAAAAATTTAATACAAAAAAAAATAATTATTACCTCATAGAAAAGGAAAGTTTCTTGAGATATTATATATCTAATTACACTAATACAAAAATAATTACATCTGTAAAAATGCTTAATAAACAAATGTAGTTCAAGGTATTTTTAAAAAATAATAATAGAACTTTCATGATTTTAATATTATCTTTAATTGAAAACTATAAATAATTTAAGGCAAAAATTATAAACATAGTTAAAAAAATATAATTTTAATAATAATTAAAGAAATATTTTTTAATTATTATAATGAAAATTATATACTTTAATTATAAATTCGCTATAATTATTAAAAAAATATTCAATTCTATTAAAAAAAACAACAACCTAATAATGACTGTTATATGAACGTCCTAATGTGTGCCGAATCACATCCTAATATCGTCGTCTAGAACGTTCGTAGGATATCCTATCTGATGTAGCACTTCCGGATATTGAGACCTGCTGAAAATGTCCATAGGACGTCGACGGACCTCCATCGGAAGTCCTCTCAAATCCACCTGGTCCTGAAAGGACGTCCTCCGAATATCCTGAGGACCACCGTTTGCTATCTTTGCAGGACCTGTATCTTACATAGAAAAATTCCAATAACAACACCGGTAATTGTGTGATTATTCAGAAAATTAAATTTTACATTTTATTAATTCGATTCCAAAAGGAATCGAAAGTATATTGTTTGCCAAAGGCTAGACTATAACATGTTAGTTTAAATCTCCTTATAAATCTGAGGACTTTCGATTTTTTTAATAGTTATTTTGTTTCAACACATATATCTCTGTATTTGTGCATTGGCAATATTTTCAGAAATAGCAGTTCTGATGATTTAAAGCTTCCGAAATTACAGTATGATGCAAATGGTATTCTTCAGATTTAAGCTCTTAAATATCCTCCCATTTAAACAGTGATCCTTAAATATCACTTACAGAACATATCAAGACTATATATCTTATTTATCGCATATTTGTTTACATTGGGATACATGGTTAATTTCTACAAAATAATATTTTTCAACATTTAAAATTAAAAAACGGATAAAATTTATGTTATTGGATGAGAATAATTTTCTTATGTTCATAAAATAAAAATAAAGTCTGAAAAAATTCTTACAAAGCTGCACTTAATGTTTAGCTTTTAGCAGCGAGAAAGGAATACGTGCTATTCCTATTAGTTGTTCAGTTAGTGGGATTTCATTATCTATTTATTTAAAAGAAACGAAATAACAACAGAGGGTGTTCAACATCCACCTTTTGAGAACATGACAGAAAATTAAAAATACGAATATGTCTTGGATAGCAAGATATCTATCCTAAAAGAATCCGAAACTATATTTTATTAATATAAAATTGAATATTTTAAATTCAAAGAAGGTTATTCTTAGCTACACTTATAGATGATATAAAACCAAGTAAAATTCTATTTACAAATTAAATGCATTATATCTATTGTGGTATATATTAATAATTCTACATCCCTGATTCTACACCATTGATGTAGAATTTGTATGAAATACAATTAATTTAAAATGTGGGAAATAAATTTTATATGAATATAATACATAGCTTTTAAACTGGGTATATGTATTTTGTTATAGTAGTGCTGTTTTATTTCAACTATGAATTTAACTGAAATATATATTTGCAGTGAAATATTTGCTTTGAATTCTAGCAATATTGAGAACCAAATAATAATAATGGATTCATTAAAACATTTTATTGTTTTCTTTGCAAATAGTTGCTTAAAAGTTATACATTTAGCCAGAAAGTAGTATAAAAATTGTCAATAATTGAAATGTTAGCAAATATATTTTATGTTAATAATAGAATTTCTTACTAAATATATTTTGGAATATCGAAAACAAATATATTATAAATAAGCCTAAGATAATCATAATTACGAATAAATTAGACATTTCATTTGATTTGGAATTCCATGGAATAGATAATATTTATATTATATGTACAGCAAATATAAAAGAAATAAAAAAGCAAACTTAGTAATCTTTTTGCCAAATTGGTGATTTTGTTGTCAATACTTTTTTGTTTTAAAATTACATTTACTTTAAATTTGATTTTCCAGTCTAGTTTATAAAAGATGAAGAAAGAGACAGTTTTCTGTTTGAGAAACATTGTAAACTTATAAAATGCAATATAAATTAAATTTAGAATCACAAGAAAATATAATGAAAAATAAATTTTCAATTTATTTGTTAAATATAATAAATGGGAATTCATTTTTAAAAAAAACATAATTGTTATATGAAAATATTAAAAGGCATGGAATAAAAATAAGAAAACTATTCACAATAATGTAAAAAAATGGATATAACATATGAAGAAATAAGGAAATCATAATCAGTATTTTATATTAACATTCTTAGAAACACTATTTTGACATGATATTACCATTATATTCAATATCTATAATTCAAGAAACAAATTATAGTCGATTCACAAAGACGAAAATTCGTTATAATATCAAAACGTAATGATAAATCATTCAATTTTTCTTTATTATTTACTTTACATATAAAATAATTATTTTGGCTAATTTTTTAAAACATTTTTACTATTTAAATTCATTTAACTTGTGTAGCAAAATTCATTTAATGAGAAATTAATTGTAGCAATATTTTCACTAACATTATAGTTTTTCTTATAGGAAAATTATCTTGTTTATTAGAAAGTTAATTTTTATCCTGTTTACAAAAAATATATAGTTTTATTCTGACAATGTAATGTCCCTATGACGAATGCTTTGAATATCAATCCTTTAAACTATTAACAGTAAAGTAATAACTATGCAATCAAATAATGAATATAATACAGCCTAAGCAATATAACCTGAATTCATTTCTCTTTCCAGAGGATGAACTGGAAGAGAGAAACGTCTCACCTTAATAAATACCTACTTCCATATATCTCCCCTTTAACCTTGCTAGTTAATTACACTATTAATGCTCAGAATATTCCCTAAATTGGGGAGTTAGTATCTGATGTGCAAAAGCAATAATTAATCAAGCATTAATTAATAATTAATGGTCAATATATTGCAAGTATATTGTGATTACCGTTATTCACCGTGTCAGGACATGGATTAAAAGACTACTTAAAATATCTCCCCATTCATCTAGGACATGGCTGTACTGGATGTACTGTATCATATGTCAGGCGAGGCTTTATGAAATATGATAACGCTTTCCATCTCATAATGGGAAGTCCTTATTAGGATTTGGGAGCTTATAATTCATCTAAGAAGACATTGTAATTTCTTTCCATTGAAAACACTGAAATAAAACTCGACTTTAAATTTCAGTTTATATCTGTATTAGTATTATTCATTAAGACAAATGGATGAGATACAATTTATTCAATAGAAAACAGATAATACATTTATTTTAATTGTGCGTAAAGTGCAATTGAGGAAAAAAGAATTATTATTTAGAATTACTTTAAATTGTTAAATTTTTTTTAATTACATTATATTTCATCAACTTTTTTTCATCATTTAAACTAGAAACATTGTTTATATTAATCCTCTTATTAAAATGTCCTATTTTAATAGTTAAATATACAAAAAGTATTGAAATTTTAACTTTTATTTATGGACAATTAATGATATTTGTACTTACAATGTGAATATATACGAGCGATGGAGTAGCCTGTGGTTTGGTGCTTTGGCTAGAAAGGTCAACTCATCCTTTCCTGCCTTCAGTTTGTCGATAAAACTGAGTATACTTATGAGCTAAATACTAGAATTTTCTTGTTGAACTTTCCACCTAAATGGGACAGATGCTTCGCAACTCAATGTCCTCAGTCATGAAAACAGATATGAGCATTATAGGCAATGCTTCCCATGTAGGCTGTCGTCTCACTGAGTTTCAGTTTACTTAAAATGTCCCCTTTTTTACATCCTGCCAGATAAATAGTAAGCACATGCATTTTCAACATTCACAGATCTAATCAAACTGATATGTGGCAGAATCAAGTTCATTTGAATTCATGCGTATTAACTTTTTTTTAAGAAATTACATCATGATAATAGTTAAAGCTGTAAAACTGAAGTAATTGTGGATAAATTTAAAAAAAGTACAAGTAAAATCTAAATTATTTTTTTAATGTCAGATTGAAATTCTTTCCAGCGTTGTTATACTACCATATTCTATATAGACCCATATGGGTCCCTCCTGACCATTACTTCATCTGAAAGTCAAGCTCAACTGGTATATTAAACGTTTCCCTTGTCTTCAGGGATCTAATTGAAAGCATAGAGTTTGCATTATAGTAGGTAGCAGGTCATTGCAGACTCCAAGGAAATGAAACAGCTAATCCCCTGGCAGAGAAAGCAACCAACTTTGCACAATTGGAAGTATATAAACCAATTCTTTTCTATTTTGCCAAATGGTTAATTATAAAATCTCTTTCAGAGTTTTTTTTTGGAAAAACATAAAAAAAGCAAAGACAAGAAATTTATCTATAAGATCACAAATATTCCACTTTCGCTAAAGGACAGACCCCTTTTTTGCCCTTTTCCACTTGCCTACTGGCCATGATTGTCTGTGTAAACTTCTATGTCGCATTAAAATACTTTCAAGTCTTCTTTGCTAACTATGCATCATGCGAAGAGAAATCAACGTCAATAAATTTAGTCGTTGCACGGCATTGGGCTCGGGACACTTGTGGAAGATATATAGGATGTCTTGGCACAAGATGAATGAATTAGAGACTTTCTGCAATTTGTTATATGAGTTCATGATATTTTTTTCCAATGTTCTAATTTTAATGCATGTAACTCTGATTACAGTTGTCTTTTAATCTGCCTTAACAATAAAAAAATAAAATTATGACGAGACTCTTAGTTTGTTATTATTTTCAATAAAACTTAAAATTATATTGAATAAATCCAATTTGATATTTGCATTGAATAACCAGTTTCTTTCTGAAAAACATTATTTGAATCCATCTATTTTTCTCAGAATGAATTTAGAAGAATCTTGATAAAAATCGAAAAAAATATTTATATAATGCTTTACACGATGTTATCCATATCTAAAAATGCTTAGAATATTTAACCATCAACATTTCCATAAACTCATTTTTTTTTTCAAAAAAATATTTGAAGTACTCAGTTATTTTTCTCTATTTATGAAAAATACTTTCAGGTAAACATATGACATTTTCATTTGTGAAAATATAAGGGGTATTAAGAATTAAATCATTCATATTTTGAATTTTTTTTAATGAATTTTAAATAACCATACATTTATTGTAAATCAAAGTGTTATTAGCAATATATAAAGAATTCAATCAATAAAAAAGATAAACAGTAATCTTGTGTCAATATAGTTTAATTAAGCAAAATAAACGAAAAAAGTGTGAAATTAAAATATGTTATAAGAATAAGAATTCTTTGAAAATCAATAGGTTTACTAGTTTTGTTTAACTAAAACATTTGTTTTGATAGTAATCGTTTTCATTCTTTAAAAATAATAACTTTTAATATATTCATAACTGTCACAAGGCAATGTATTTGTATAAAATATTATAGAATTGAAGAGCTGAAATAAATTCATTTGCATCGCCTCTTGAGTTTTATAATGTCACAAAATGGGTTTCTAAATGTATAACTGATGGGAATTTAAAAGTTAAATTTGAAGTTAAACAACAAAGCAATAAGATAAAAAATAAAATAATAGTAGCATCAAACAGTATCTTGAACGTGTATTTTTATGATATGCAAAGTATGTTACTAATAAATAATTCATGATAATAACAAATTCTGCATGAAAAAGAAGCATTCATGTAATTATAAAATTAATTATAAAAAACTTTCATAAAAATGTTTCTTATATTATTATAAAGTTAATAGAAAATATGAGGTGTGTGCAATAAATAAATGCACAAGCTATTTCTGATAGGTTATTCATGCACAATACTCTAATGCAAGCACACATATATCTGAATCTGTAATGGAAACATTGTTTATTGTAATAAAAGAGCATGTTTTACATATTTTAAAATGTAATATCTCAAGAACTTAATTCATTCATAAATTAGTTATTTGCATATCTTTTTGTAGCGTTTTTCCCTTTTTTACACATGTTAGTTATAAGGGGAGATATGGTGCTATAGGGTTGCCAGCAGCTTTGGGTTTTTAAAGAAAGAAAATATAAAAAAGGTAAATTTGGAGTAGAATAATAGCTAGTATAGCTGCTAGAATAAGATAGAAAATAGCTGTTGTTTGGACAAGAGCTCTAGAAAAAACAATCTTTTTCCCACATTATTTTATAGATTATTTGTTAAGCATTGTTAGTAAAGAGAAGAAATAAATTTTCTTTTTAAGAGAAGTAAAATTTAATTTAAGAGAAGCAATAAATCTAGAAATTTATATTTGTAAGTAATAAGAATTATGCAAATTATATTTTTTTGTCTGAAGTATCATCACTTGTATGAATATGATGCCATTCTAAAATTTGCTACTCAGTAAAGATATCAATTTATAAGTAGGCACTTTTTGCATTTAAATTATAAATACATATAATTAAATCTTTTTATTCACAATATTTTTGTAAATATTATAATTTAAGACATTCGTCATTGTTGCATTATAAAAGACTAATTTTTTTTTTTTTTTTTTTTTTTTTTTTTTTTTTTTTTTTTTTTTTTTAAAAAAAAAAGAGAAAAATTCTGTAATTAGTCATTCAGATTCTAAGTGTTCTAACACATCTTCAAATTTTGTTGAAAGGCCAAACATGGCGCTTTAAGGTAGTAGTTCAGAATATTAAACTCTAAATTCTAGTGTTAAGGGTGAAAAAATTCTTCAAGTTACAACAGTTGCTTATATTTTGGCTACTATTGAGGTATTTCAAAACGCCTATTTCTGTCTTGACTGTGGTTCTCAAGTTCACGCTATGTCCGCTTCAATTTCAGATTTATTGGGTTCGCGAAAAGAAAAATAAATATCGCATTCTCAGGGTGAACTTGTAACTCTGTATCTTTTAAAAAAAGAGGACTGCTCTCATTTTAAATAAACACAATTCTTTTTCTGCTCTCATCGAAAGTTTGTTTGTACCAAAAATTTCAACTGTTATGGCAAGTCTGTATTTATAGATGCAGGAAAATTAAATATTCTCAAAAATGTAACGTTAGCTGATGCTACTTTCTTGAATCCAAGAAATATTGGTTTATTTTATTGGTGCAGAATCATTTGGGCCTCTTTTAAGAGAAAGTCAGATATTTATATCTGAACCTTTGATTTAACAAATACTGTAATTTGATACACTGTTATTGGTAATTTTTAAAAAGAATATTTTGATTAAAAAAATTGAATATTGTGGTTTAGTAAAAACTGATAATTCAGAAGAAATTGTGCATAAAGTTTAGGAAATTAAAAAAAAATTCCGAATTTTTTTAAAACTAAAAGATAAACTCATAAAGAGGAGGAGCGGAGAAGCTATTTTTGAAAACTTATTGTAAAGATAAAAATAGTGAATTCATTGTCAACCTTCCTTTAAAGAAAAGGGAATTGGAAGACATGCAAAGCAGGACATAAAATAATGTTAAATAGTTTTTGAAAATATTAAATAAAACTCCAAAAATTGTCAGAGTTATACATAAATTTTAGGCAAGAATACAAAATTTTTAACCACAAGGAAAATAACTTAAATTCTAAAAATAATTTAATTATTTTTTGCCACATCATGTGGCTTATAATGTTAATGGTAATACCACAAAATTAAGAGTAAATTTGGATGGATCGTCTGTGTTATATCTTCTGAAATTTTCTTCAATAATAGTCTGATAAATAGAGAAATAACAAAAAAAAATATTTTCAATATTTTGTCTTGTAGGAAACATAAAATAGCTTTCACATTTGATGTAAAAATCTTATAGACTTATTTGTGTTAATACCAACCATTGTGATATGCAAAATGTAGTTTGAAAAAGCAGTTTAAAGGAAGTGATCAAACAATAGGAACTGCGTACTGTGACATATGGAACAAAATGTGTCCCTTATTTGGGAAATAGATTTTGATTT
This sequence comes from Latrodectus geometricus, assembly GCA_026290005.1. Lineage (NCBI taxonomy): Eukaryota > Metazoa > Arthropoda > Arachnida > Araneae > Theridiidae > Latrodectus > Latrodectus geometricus. The sequence goes on from JAPDSC010039009.1 coordinate 18,388, forward strand.
AGATGAGCAGATTAACTATACGATTGCAGCAATTGCTTTGAAACATGAACTGGTGTTCCTAATAAAGGCTGCAGGAATGGATCAATGTTGTTCTAATGAAATTTAAACTTTTCAATAATATTCATTTCGAATATCAAGAATACCATTTTGAAAGTTCAGAATAATAACATTTGATAGAACATATTGTTAAGAGTCTGGCTATGAAGTATAGTTCTAAAGATGATGTAATCTAATTTACTGCAATCTCTCTTCAACAAAATGTTCGTTTTGGTTACTAAAGGAAAATTGATTGATCCACTTGAAATTGATGGTACAGTTATTGTGCAGGCTAAAACTTTACTTCCAAAACTATGGAATTTAATATTGTACTGGGACATTAAATTACTTATGAATAAAGAAAGAGCTTGGAGAAATTTTGAAATGCTTACCTGAATTAAAAGGAATCAAAATAGAGGGATATCTGCAAACAAATTCAGCTAAAAGAATAGAGTTACTTAAGTTTTTGATAAATCTTAGGATGCCTATGGCGCTGTCATTTATCTTCGCAGCATAAGTAAATCTAAGAAAATTTTTGTCACTTTGCTGTATAACAAATCCAAAGTTTCTTTAATGAAAACAATGTCTATAAATTACTTAGATTTGTGAGGGACAGAGTTGCTTTACAGAATTGTATAAAAAAACTATAAATTGTCTGTATATTCAACTTTAAGGTGTGTTTTCATAGATAGATTCAACAATTTATTGGCATGGTCGAAAACATCATCAAACTCTTTAAGAGTATTTGTTTCAAATAGATGAATGGATTCAAAACTTTACTAACGCCTATATGTGGCAACTTGTGAAGATAGAGAACATTCTTGATGATCTCCTGCACCATGGTGTTAGTCAACATCAGATAAACTTCTAGATACTTAGGAAAGATGCACCATATTTTTCACATACATTGATGATTTCAAGAAAATTAAGAACGTGAACGTACATATAGGTGTGATAGAAGCTGATAACTTCTTTTATAAACTCTATAAAACCATCTTAGGATCAAAGAAGAAATTCCAGCTTTAATAGATATATTCAAGAACGTTTCTGATAAAACCAACAAGGAAATAGAAGATGATTCTAATGTATATATAAAATTATTATCCATTGCTAAATGACTGCTTACCAGGAATCAATTTTGTGTCTTAGAATGAGAATGGTGATGTGTTCCAGTTCAACCTGACAAATATTTAATTACGCAAGAACAAGTAAGAAAACATAGAAAAAGTGCTGAAGAAAGTTATGAAACACTATAAAATTATAAATTGAAAGTTTCAAATCTTAAACATACTTTTGATAATATTGGTGACACATTGAAATTATGCGTACAAGAAGTAGACAGAGTAAGAAGCAACTTATGAAATTATTAGTGATGATATTTGAAGTTCCAAGCGGAGACATTTTGATTTCAGAAACTAAATAATAAAATTTTCCTTGTGAAATACCAGAAATCTGTTCACAATTTTTGAAAAAAAAATTCGTAATGAATGTCAAAGTTAAGCATTATTATTTCGAGATTGTGTTTCCAAAGCCAATGATATTAACGATATGAGTCCAACTGTAGACAAAATCTGGAAAACTGTAATTCTAATATTTTATTTAGATACAATATAATATATCTAACAAATAAATTACAAGTAAATATAAATAAATACATTTTTAAAATATATTAGTTTGCTTGCTTTGTCATAGATTTATTTTGTGATAAATTCTAATAATCTAAATTTCCCTTTCCAGGTCTTATAGTTGATAAAATATAAAAATTATCTATAAGTACTAATTAATAATTAAGTTAAGGTTTTGTTTTATTTAAATTAAAATAAAATATTTACTAAATAACAAGCTAGACATTATACTTCGTTTTGTAATTTTGATCAGTTTTCCATTTCCAACATTTTTTATGACATATATAAAATTTTGTCATTAAATATCTGTTAAAATAATGCAAAAATGAGATGTTGCTAAAGTTAACTTTTTAAATTAAGACATTATTCAATGAAAGATTAATTTTAAATTTTATTCTAAGTCATTATGTTATTCTTCAAATTCTTAAGAAAAGCATTATGATAAATGCCTAATATAATGCTTGAAAATTTTTATTTTTTCAAAATAAATAATCATTTTTCTGCAAAATAATCGAAATATATCATATTTCCCAATAGGAAATTTGTATTATATACAATTGCCGGAATTGTGATAAATATTTAATAAAATACCATTTAAAGTTATTAATAGTCATTATGCATAATCACTAGTAATTTTATGTAATCATCGGATAATTAATTTTACCATAACACCTATATGCAACTCAACACGAAAATACAAGTTTATTTTCACACATTAAAATGTTCACGTACATAGAAGTTTACATAAAAAAATAAATGAATTGGAACAAAAAAATTTGCTGGAAAGGTCCAATTTAGTATTAAAATAATACCAGTTTATGTGGTAAAATATCGTAGAAACATTACAAAAGTTATGGTGGCATTGACTTTCAATGCTGTTAATAACGTTTTCAGTTAAGGAAGTTTGAAGCGAAGATTGGACACGGAGTAAGCCGTTTTCTACTCTCCTACAGTCTTTGAAGGAGGACTTAAATCAGCAACCTGTCTACCAAGATGGTAACACAGACACTTTATCATATTCAAGTCTAAAGATTAAGATAGCTATTTTATTTGACCCAAATCAAGACTCTCAAGATATTCCTCAAAAAATATGCAGTTATGCATAATCATACATCAGAATGAAATCATTGCCAATTGCACTGACACATGTGTGGAAATATTTAAAATCACATCTTAATATCTCACACCAGTCACCGTTCCTCCTTAAAATACAGGTATGTCAATGTGACCATAGAGTAAGATCTCCACCCAAATACTATTACCACCACTTTGGTAGCTCAGCTTTTCCACAGAGTTGAAATGATGGTGTCTGGTGCTTTATTCCTGCAGATCATACCACATCCTGAATCGCTCTTACGTATGAATCTGGACTCTTCTGTAAAAAGTATAGAAGCTCATCTCTGAATGATCGAGGAAACATGTTTTATTTTTCTAGATTACGGGTATTTCTCTGTCACCTGGTGAGGAGAAGACACCACTGGTGCATTGAACAGAAAACTGCATGGTAAAAAAAAAAGCTTCCGCATCGTAATATGTATATTCTTACCCTTGATGCTAAAGAGTGGTCTGCAACAAGTTGTATCGCAAAAACGCTCATTCGGTTGAAAACAGTTATAAAACATCTTCTGGAGGTGTTGTGGCTCGTGGCCGGAGTGATGCATGTATTTTTGACACAGAAGCTTCAGTTGATATCGATTTCAGAGACGGTGCACCACACTGCAAGACTCAGTTATGTGCCTAGCAACATCAGCCTGTGACAACTTAATTTCCATGTATCCAACCACTCAAAATCTTAACCAATCGAGCAAGCGTCTTTTTTATAGCCTTTTTCACAGCAGGAGCCTACTGACTAATCTAATTAAAAAACTGTTAACTAATCTGCTGAAAAAGTGTAAATCCAACAGAAGTTATATGCACAATTACGAGAGCCTGATATTTCCATGGGAACGAGCTTGCAGAGAAACTTGCAAAGGAGGGATGCAACCAACCGATTCCAACTACATCTACCCTTACCTTTCAGGAGTTGTACTCCCGGAAAAAGGAACAAATTATGGCGGATTGGAGAGTTCCTCCAACTCACCACTGGTACATGGGTGGGAAGCCAGGAATTGATCTTGCCCTCGACTGTGATAGAGGCTCCTCAACTGCGCTAACAAGACTCGCCAGTGGACACATTAAGTGCCTCTCGTTTTTTGAGAAAAGAAAGAAGTACGACTCCTGCACAAAATGCGGAGTTCACGAGGCATCGCCACAGCACATTTTGGATTGTATGGGCCTCTCTAGGGAGGAACTCTATGCAACTCCTCTTCTTGTGCTGGACTTTTTAAGGGTCAACGGAATTTTAGATCTTGTCTGACTCCATCAGAATTTGGAGGATAAGAAAGAAGAAGCTGATATTTCCATACTTTTCTCTCACTCTCAAGTATACCTGATTTTTTTTTTATCAAAAAAGAGGTAGATAGCATTTTTAGTTAAATTTACATAAATTTCATTTCAGATAAAACGTTCATTATTTATAAAATTAATACATTTTTTTAGTTATTTTTTTAATGGTGAGATTTGAAAAACGTGTTCCTTAAATTTCATAGGTCAATGCATTTCTACTTGCAAACAAAAGTAAGTATTTCAAAGCGTATAAGTAAATCAAAATTCGCAGTAACATCTCAATAGTTATATATTCTATTAAAAATAACTTTCTAGTGTGTTTTTATTTTCATCAAAGTAGCTGCTATTTTGTGTGCATTTGAGATTTCAACTAGTTACTTTATTTGCAGAATAAATTATTTTGATATATGAAGTTTTATTATTATTTCTTTTTAACATATCCATTGTAAAATTTTATTTAGTGTAAGTTGTGACAGGGTCTCAAACCAATATTTCTTTTTACATTTCTAGAAATTCTTTGCTTTAAAAGAATGCTTTATTCTATTTTGAAAAAGTTTGAACTCTTAAAAAAGAATCCATTAACTGAGCAAACTAAGTTCACAGAAAAAAAAACTTG
>JAPDSC010039009.1:39213-51694 GCA_026290005.1 Latrodectus geometricus
CATTAATTTCATCAAATTTTTTTGTCCAATCCATTGAGTGTTGCGCTTTCTATAATACTTTGCTAAAAATTGATGATCGTAATTTTTAACACCATTTCCATCGTTTCTTCTCATATTTTCATCATATTTAGGTTGAGTTAATAACAGAATATTGCTATTAAACTGTTCCCCATTCTTTTCTTTCCACAGTTTTACGATTCAGAAAAACTCATAAAACGTCCTCTTGTTTGAAACTTTGTTCAAAGTAATTAAATTTCTTGTGTTGTAAGAGAAATCGGTGTTTCATAAAATATGTGCCAAAAATGATGTAGCGAAATTTTTTGACTATTTTATAGTTTACTTTGTAGCTTGAATTTAACACTAAATGTACCTTTTTATTAGATGATTGTGCTATTAATATTTATGTCAACATAAATATTTATTTTATTTTCCGTGTACCTTTGCATTGCATAAAAAAATCCTATAAATAAAACTCTTCTAAAAAGCCTTGTAAAATAGCTGATTTTTTCAATCTCAAATAGAATTTAATACAAAAGATAATATTGAATATTTCCTACTATAAAAATTTTCTTAATTCTATTGGAACCTCATATTTGGTTAAATACTATACATATAAAATAAACATTAGAAATTTTTCTTATTAAATAAGGAGAGATTCTAAAAAGAAATGGTTTGATTTTTGCCAATTTTTTAAATTGATTAAATATTTATTAAACTAGCAAAAATCAAAAGATCGTACTCAAATATATTTATTTAATAATAATTAAAATTTTATTTTAAATATATTTATTAGATTTTCTTAGTTAGAATAAACTAATTATAGATATGCTAGTTGTTTAATTTATAACAAACACACAATTTCTGACAATAAATTGCTATTTATATAAATTAAACAATAACTAAAGTATAAATTTTAAGTAAATCAATAATTAGTAAACAAAAATCATTATATGCCATTTGCAAATTATCTATATTACTACAGAAAAATATGTTTTGAACATAAGCAATATTGTTATATTGAGATAAATTTTGATAAGCATTCATTTGAAAATATTAAACAAAAAATACTTTTTTAATCACGTAGCAATTCATATTCTATGAATTGCTAAGTAATAAATAAATGCAATGGTTTTATTTTATGTTTAAATACCATGGTTTTGTACCATGGTAAATACCATGGTTAAATACCATGGCATAAATACCATAGTTTTCTAAAATAATACCATTGTTTTATTTTATGAACTAAAATAATGTATCTCATATAACAAAATTATTAATTAAACATACATTTTTAAGGATAATTTTTAGAAATCACTAATTTATATTTGTAGAAAACCTCAAAAAATTGAACTTTTATACTTTTTGATTAAAGATCACTACAATTTATGACCAAATAATAATGCATCAGACTGTAAAAGTTTTATTAATTAAATTTGAAGGTTAAAAGTACCTAGAAGTAAATAAATAATCATAAAATTAAATGTGTTGAACCGTTAAACTAGATATCAGTATTACATTTCAGTTAAGTATATATTTGCAGTCTTTATATCAAAAGTTACTAACAGCTTAAATCAGAAAAGAAAATAATTTGTTAGGTAATCAAAATTTCTGTATGTAATCATTTGAAAGGAACTAAAATAATTTTATTGAATATTTAAGCTTATAATATAATTTTATTCAATTTTTAATAAATGTAAAATCATTATAATCAAATAAAAATGATAACCGCTTAAATGTAAATGTTAACATATTTATATCTAGTAAATTTATTTTAAAAATAATTCATTTCACAAATTTACATAACTTAATTTTAATTCAAAATGCTAGATTGATGAAAACTTTAGAACAATAATAAAAACTGTTCATTTTTTTAATTTTTCGCAATGGTAAAATGATTTTATCAAATTGGCAGAGAAAATGGATACTTTTGGAAAATAAATATTTTAGTCGAAGTTTCTAATTTTTGTATAAACAGTTATAAAAAGATTTAAAAATATGTCATATAAAATCTGTAAGAAAATAAAAACAATAGTGAATTTTTGATGCTCTAATATTTGTAAATTTTTGTTACTTTATTTTACCAAATAAACTGTAAAAAACTTAGAATTTTTCAATATGAAAAATAAATATGTATGAGATTTATTATGTAAATAAAAACAGGACTTTTTTCTCTAAATTTACCAAATTTCACAGAATACAAACATGACATTCATTCATGACATAACATTTTGTTATATTTAACTCCAGTTGCTGATTTTTCTAGGTAATGTATTAATTACACATTTTTAGTAAAACAATGATGTTTATGATATAAAGCATTGATAATAAAGTGATAATATTACGATGTGTTATTGAGTTTCATAAATATATTAGGGTCTATAATGAACTGTTTTAGTTATTTAATTTAAAAATTGATAATATATCAAAGTATCATTTAAATTCAAATATTATTATATTTCACACCGGTTAAAAAACTATGGTAGAATGAATGTTTGATATTTATGTTTTAAATTAACAGAATGAATTCGTTCTATTTAATTAATAACTTTGTTTACTTGAAAAAGCAAATCTTTAAAATAAACTACATTTTCCTTTACAGCACTGTTTTCAAATAATCTAACATGATTCTTATTTGCACAATTTTTAAAATGATTTCTAAATGTCAAATTTTATAATCAAATGAGAATTCATTTTACAATCATTCTTATTTAATAGTTTCGGTAAATAGTGTTATTTGCAAAGCAACTAAAGAAATTTTGAATGTTTGGAATTTCTAGAATATTAGAAAATAACTTTTCTGTAAAATAAAATTTAGCTTCTTATTCACATTAGCATTCATTCTTAATTAATCAGTGCATACTAAACGTTGACTATAATTAAATTAGAATTTAAAAACTAATTTGCTTAAACAAAAAGCAATAAATATAAAATTTATTTGTTATCAGCAGTTTTATAATTTATTTTACATCTATTTCTTTGAAATTCATTCCATTTAAATTCATTTAGTGTTCATTAATTATTATAAAAGTTTAAACTTTCATTTTAAATATTTTTAAGCATCTTTCTTTCACTGCAATAAACTTATAATAGATTATAGTGAATTTATATTTTTTTCAGAGATTTTCTTTTTTCGTAATAATTTCTAAACTGAAAATGCATTAAAAATAATTTAAATTAATGCTAATTTTTTAAAGTTCAATAGCATATTTTATTAATTGAATGTATTTGGTTAAAAGGAACCATTTGAAATCTTAAAATACATATAAGAAAATTTAATTTTCTAAGTTTCTTTCCATAACATTTTATTAAACTAAACGTAAAAGGATAACTTTATAAACCCTACTTTTGCGAAAGCTTCATTATATTTTTGTTTTTGGATAGGTGTTAGGCGAAATTTTTAGGTTATCCAAGAAGATTTTAATTCCTTGTTGATGAATGAAGAATTGGAAAATTTCTGTCAATCTAGTTGAGACGTTCTAGTCTGCTCGCGGAAGATAATGCGGAATATATCTGCAACCTCAACCGTTAATTATTAATGAACTCTTGATTAATTGCATTAGGACGCTGTTGGCTGACCTTACATGTTTAGCTGTGACGAGGTTATGAGGTTCAGAATGTTAATAGCGTAATTTGTCAGCTTCGATGATATAAATTTTGCAAAATTTCTTTGATGCCTTAACCGAAATTTAGTTCCTTTATTGAAATTTTAGAACACGTAAGTAATTGACTAAGCATCCCTTGTGATTATTATTACCTTACATTTTCTTCACTCTATTTTTAATGAAATAATGAAAATATAAGATATGTAATGAAATTACTCTAAATTATAAGCATGTTTTCAGAAAGATATATACTAATTAGATAATCATTTAAATTTCTTATGTTTGTCTCAAAGAGAATACTAATTTATCATTAATAACATTTATTTTTATGAATTTTATTGATCATGGTTTTTCTGGATTTATTAATACATTTGATTTATTATTTCCAGTCTAAGATTAAGAATAGCTAAATTGCACGAGATAAGAAAAAAATAATGTAAAATATAGAAAAATATATTTTGATTATTTTGAATTAGTATTGCTTTAAAAGTAACATGAAACAAAATTCATATAATTCAATTAAAGTGGATAGCAAAAGACGCTTTTATATTTTCTATTCCTACTAACTTCGCAAACTTATCGAAAACAAATAAATATTGCTTCATATAGTTAAGTTTATACATCAATATTTTCAACTTAAACTTGTTGATGTTTGGGTAATGATTGTATAAATAATGCTACAATCACAATATTTAATTAAATTACATTTAAAAGTTTAGTGTAAATTAGCTGATAAATTGTTATTTTTTTAAAACTGGTTTTTTTTCTGAAATAGCAATTTCATTTCTAAAAAGCGTTTGGATTTCTCAATACAACTTAAGCAAACAAATGGTTACTATTATGACTTCATGATTTCTTCTTATTGAAAAATTACTTTAACATTACAAAAAAAGCATTTTTGCCATATTGAAATTTTTCGTAAGTAATATCCTAGAAAATTAATGACATATATGTAAAGATGGTTTGTTATATCAGAATTGTAGCTGAAATTGAAAATATAAAATTTAAAATACCATATTTATCTAAATAAAATGAAAGATATACAGTGTAACTAGTGCTTTATGTTTAAATTTTTCTTAAATCACATTCCTGTATACTGTAGCTTTAAATTTCACTGTAATAAAAATAAAAGGATGGCAATCATTTATAAATTAAGAATAAGCATAAAAAATATGCTTAAAAGTTGTTTAATGAATATTTTTGAGAAAAATAACAAAAAGATGTTACTTAATTTTACTTATTTTAGTTTTTCTCGTTGTTTGACTATTATTATTTTCCTTTACATTAACTTTTGTTATATGGAATTTTTAAAATATTTTCTAAATAAATTCAATTTCATTTATTTGAAATTTTAACTAGAGTATTTTCCTTTTGCATGTAAATATTTTTTACATGCATTATTAAGTTATTTTATTACGTACGTTTTATTGAAAGCTTTGTTGTTTTATAAGCTATTTTTATCAAGAAGTTTGTGACTAACAGTGGCTTTAAAATTCATTATATATTTCTGGGTGATTTTACTTGCAAACTTCTCCATTTTTATTATGAATTTGAAAATTTAATTCTAACCATTTAAAATCCTACAAATTCACGATACTTTAACATAATTTAGAAAAAAGTGAATCGTTTCTTGCTTTAAAATAAATGACAAAAAAATCTGTTGGAGAAAGTAAACACTTTAAAAGTTAAGTTTGTTAAGTTTTACGATATATTTTTTAATAAATTAACAAGACAAAAGTTTAAAATTTTTAATAGAATTTATACATTAAAATTATCTACTGTATAAATATTAAATGGGATAAAATAATTTTGTTGCAAGAGTTATATTTATGAAATACGAAATAGGCGTAACTTATCATAGTACTTAATTTGCTTAGGGTAGGTTGTCACAGCAAAACTCAAATACCGATAATGATAGAACTTTCTCTGTTTAGTTAATATTTAAAAATATATTAAACCTAAAAAAATTGTTTAATTTTTTCATGATTAATTGCACATTTTTACATAATTAAACCGGAATTTTATTTTATTTTATTGCTTATTTCTTTTTTAAAAATATTTAACTGTACTAACATGTATATTTTATTTATATTGTTAAAATATTTGAGAGTTTTATGTCATAAAATTTCAAGAAAAACCATATAGAAAAAAATCATTGATTAAAATGTGCAAATTAATATATTTATTTGACAAATATGGTTAATTTTAACACGTTTAATAATGTACTTTTTTAAAAATGTTTCTTATTTAATAAAAAAACTTCATTTTGAGAAAAACAAGATTTAACATGAAAATTGCGTATAGTTAATACATTCCAGCTCCATAACTTAAAAAAAATAAAATACTTTTGTTGCAGTTTGAATGAAAATTTTAGCATCATTAAAAGCAGAACAATCTATATTTATTTAAAATATTAAAATAGAAAAATGAGTTTTTCAGCTCGTCTTCTTGCATCTTCATTCTTAAATATATTTTATTGAAATTATACTTCAGACGCTATGAGGGAACATATTTAAGTGTATAACAGTGAATAGATTGAGTTTTAAATAAATTTAAAAGAATTAAAAATAAATAATTGTAATATTTATTACATTATAATATATATTGTAATAAATATTGTAGTTCTAAGTTGAAAGTGATCTCTTGAAGCAGTTTAAAAATAACTTATTGTGTAAAATGATACTAACAAAAATTCCAAATAATTTGTAAATTAATTTCATTTGAGTACAGAGGTTTAAAATCATTTAAAATTTGAATCTTACAACCCTTTGGCTATAGTGAATAAGATTAGGGGCTTAATTCAGGCATATGTAAGACAAATTTGAAAAGAATGATCATCATTCAGTAAGCGCGTTATTTCGATAAGTGCACCATCTCAACGACATCATTTAACTGAATCTGAATCTTGGAGAGTTGTAGGCCAGTTAGAGAAGTCTAAACAAAATCAGGAGAAGCTGAGGTGCCAATTGATTTGATAATATGTCATTTGCAGGATCTGAAACTACCTTTTAGAGACTGAAATGAAGTTCGTATGTAAAGGTGAAACCTTTGATGTATTGAAACACACAATGAAAACCATTATTATTACTCTCAGGGACACCAAAATATCAATGTCAATCATCTTCAACGTATTCGCTGGGCTACTGGTGCCTCAGTTTCGATACAAATTGTCCAAAACCACATCCATACTGAAAGCTAGTATGTTCTCTGAGGAACGGTAAGGGTCACATTAACTGCAAGGAAATGCTGTGCATGCGGGGGATAGTTAACAGAGCAAGTGAACTTGAAGGAAAATGTATGTTGCAATATTTATTTTTCAAATGTGTCTCCCGTTTTTTTTTTATTATTTTATTTTATTTTTTTTTTTTTTATTTATTTTTTTTTTTACAATAGGCATTATTTTGATTGTCTATGCTGGTGTCTTTCTTGAATGATGCAACCATTCTCCATATAATTCGAAATGAAGCTCTGGCTGGTTGCCGATATAAGGATGATGTCTTCATATTTACTGTAAGCACTTAAGCTATATTAATAGGAGATGATTTTATGTTAGTGGATGGCAATTGCAAGCCACAACGTTCTAATTTTGCAAATTATTTACTTTTGGAGAAACTAATCATACGAATACAATGTTCAAAGTTTCCCCTTTTATGAACCCAATAGAAGATGTTCAAGATGTCCTAGCAGGCTAATTACTGGATGCCAACCACCTCCACAGTTTCTCCGAAAATGGGAATGAACTCTTCTGGAGGAGTGGGACAGAATACTTTGGTCTCTCTTATATAACATGATTAATTCGATTCCTTAAAGATGTTTAAAGTTGCTGACCGTTTGAGTAAATCATGCGCATTAATAAATCCAATTTTCTTTTAAGAAAGCACCTTTTTAATTTACATATTATATGCACAAATTATGTTTTTCTCTTCCAACCCAAATATTTTTTTTTTAATATTCGTACTTAAATACTTTTAAAATGTATTTTTTATGCCAAATAAATGTCATTTTATTTCATATAACCCACTAATCTGTGAACAATTTATCAACTAATCTTACAATTCTAAAGGTGCAATATCAATCCACAACCTCAACTACAATTAATTGTTTTGAGCTATGTATTTTGAAATTTACTTTTTCACTTCTTTTAACACATAAATTGTTAACCGACATTATTTTGTTAATATATTGTAAATAACTATTTACATTTCTTATATTTTTTATTAATTGCCTTTAAAATTATATTGAATTTTAAGTTTTGCTTAATTGAATAATAATAATTTCTAAATTATTATTTTTAATCCAATAAATCCATTTTTTGTTACGATAAAAAATGGATTTAGATTAAAAAAATTAATTTTTGTTTCGATAAAAAAATGTACGTACTCAACTCATTACTCATGGAATTAATTTGGTTGAGCTATATTTGATACCTCTAATCATGTTTGTGTGACTTAATTAGGAATCACATAAAAATACTAACATATTTCAATATTCATTTTATTAATGAATAAAGAAGTTATTAATAATTCAAAGGCTAATATTAATTAACATAACAAAAAATGAAATGAAATTGAATATATATGAATGAAATTTCATTAAGAATTCCATTGAATATATGTGAATAATAATCATAGAAATAATTAAAGATGTTGTAACAAAATTTTCCCTTAAGAAAAACGCAACAAATTTTTCTAGGTTTTTAGGAGACTCGTGACACACAATTAAAAAGAAAATGAAAAATTGTTAGTGTTAGGAAAAATAGTTTATCTTTGAGTTTACAGGAAGTAATTTTTTTCTCAAATTATCAATGATTTCTTCACTAACTGCATTAGGAATTAATGGGTGTTTGTATATTGAAAAATAAACTATACAGTAACAATAAATATTTGTACAATTTATAGCCAAAGATGAATTTTATTTTTGTCTTTGATTAGGTTTTTCTTTTCCAATTCTTTAGTCCATAGGCATAGGCAAACTCAGTTGGCTAATAGTACTATAGAAAATTAATGACTTGTAAATCTTTCTTGGTTATTCCTCACGATGCTTTTTAAGTATCATCACTTAATCAATACTTTAGACAACTATCTTATAACAATTATTTTGAGGGTAAACATCTCCAATCTAAAGTATTTATATGATTTGTATTAATTTTACAGATTATTTATTTCTCTAAACTTGAATTCATAAGTGAAACTATATTTGCATTATGTGAATAAAAGTTTTTTTTCAATGCAAATGAACCAAAATATAAATATCATATCAATTTTATCAAATAAATAAATGAAATCAAGAAAACAACTAAGAATTATACATAAATTTAGTTTTAAAATGTTTTACAAGCTTAGCTTTCAATTTAATTAAACCTCTAAAAACTAAATTGTAATCTAATTATGTCAAATTATTATCATAAAAAATTTATCTAAAAAGTCATTTTTAATTATTTTTATTATTGTATTAAATCATCTGTCATCAATTATAGTGTACAGCTTATGTAAATACAATTTTAACTTTATAGACAAAGTTTGGGAGTACAATATAAATGAAATTTCTTGTGGCTGAAATGAATCTTTTGAAACAACTTCTCAAAGGTTAATTTTTATCAAATTATGAGTAATATTTCAAGCTTAATTATAGTTACCTTTATTTAATGAGCGAGTGCCATTAAATTTCTGGTTTTTTATACATATTTGTCCCAGGTGTTGCTTTGGTGTTACTTTTCATAAATAAATGCATAATACGGATTATAATCAAGAGATATATGTTATCAACATTCAAAAATTTACTTTAAACAGTGTCATTAGTGTATCAATAACGTGGTGTAAAAACAAAGTATTTAAAAACAATCTATAATTTATAAAAGTAGGATAAGTATAATGTTTTACCAACGTTTATCATATTAAAAAAACGCTGAGGAATACTTTAAAATTAAATAACCCGAAGCAAATTCACAAGATGTTAAAATAAATTTTGTAGTGAACTTAATTTCCTTCAAAAATAATTTTTAACAATACATGTATTATCTGGTAACAGTATGTGAATATTATAAGTTATTTTGAAATAAAATAAAATTAAAATTATCTACATCAATTTAAAATACTTTTTACAATATCATCTGCATTAATTAACAGTAAATTTATAAATATTGCCTGAATATTGACTACAACAATATTAAAATTAATATACTTATAGATATGGAAATTAAAATAAAATTTTAATTTAAGAAAATTGTAAAATATGATTAAAAATTTTAAAAACTCTCTTAGCTGGTTTTACTACGTAAGAAATTATTTTGTATATTATAATAATATATTTAAAATGTTAAAAAAAACTTTTAAATGTATCCTTAAATTAAGTATTAATAATATGGTATTAATATTCAATAAAAAAATTCTTGTCAAATTAAATGAAAATAACGTTGTTTTAAACAGAAATATTTCTCATGCAATTAAGTCATTTAAATGTTTCGTTGATTAATTAAGGTAGAACTGGAAAATAATTTACTTTTTTTTCTATTGCTGTTAAAATCTTTATTGGATTTGACTGCAATATAACTTGTTTTACTACTTTTGCAAGCATTAATAATGTATTACAAGAGAGCGATTAAGAGAAGAGAAGGGAAACAATTAACAAAACACAATCTCTTTAATGTCCAACCTTTTGAGAAAACATAAACTACTAGTTTCGAATAAATAAATTATTACAAGAGTGACTTCTAAATTAAAAACTAAAGATCTTAGTAGAGAAAACAGTTAACCATAATATATAATAAGCCGTTTCTTTATAACAAATAATATCTCATTCTTAAAAAATGAATGAAATAAGGGCAATTTGTATATTAAAAATTGTATTTTCAAACGCAATGAATTTTACATATTAACAAATCTTAAGAAGACTCACCATAATTCAATAACTTCCAGTTTTTAAAAACAAGTCATTAGCAAGGACAAAGTATATTCAGCTTTATGCTTGAACATGTTAATAATTCAAAATCTCTAGGGTTAATAATAATAAATAACGAATTTACTACAGGGACGAGGGAAAAATATTTCAACCATGTTGCATAAATTGCATTGAAAAAGATATTTTTAAAATTTTTAGTGTTTAATTAAGTTCTTTAAAATTTTAAATTTTCTGAGTTACACACGTTATTGAATATTATAAAGGATTAGTTTTGAATGGTTATAACAATTAGTAAAAAATTTATTTCTTTACAGAGGAAAATATGTAGCAATGGTTAACGAATTCCTGTTGAGAATTTTTAACCATTGATGAAATTTAGTTTATTAAGATATGGTCTCTGTTTAAAAGTGGAGTATCAATTACCCGGGACGTAAGATTAAATGTGCGTTTTATTTGCACTATTTTTACAGGAATTAAGTTCAAGAATTGATGAACAGAAGGCTAAAGCACTCATACTTTAAAAATTAATTAGGAGTATGTTGGAGGTAAATTTATTTCAATACTGTACCAATTGAATAAAAGACAAACGAGTTTCTAAGGGAAGAATGTTTATTAAAATTTGTAAAAAATTGAAATTATAAACATTAAAGATTCCTTGTTTAAAAATTATATTCTTAAATGAAGTTCCTTAAAAAAGATTTAAATTTAACAGTGGAATTAGAAAAGAAATAACTAAGTAAATTCAATTCCATTCAATTTAAAAAAATAAATAAACGTAAGTTCGAGAGATGTTAGTTTGACAGATATCATTAAATAAAAAATACCAATATTAGAAAAAAGAAGAAGAACATAAAATTAAAAAAAGTTGTTAAAATTTGAAAGGTTGAATAATGATGCTTTCGAATAAAAACATGTTTTAAATAGTCCTCAAACTAAATTAATTCTTAGATATTATTCTAAAAAATATTAAAAAGAAAACTTTTATGTTATTCAAAAAATAGCTTAGAAATAACATAAAGTTTTTTGATATTCACAAAAACTGAGAAACACTTTATAAGCATCTTGAAAATGTCGTTAACATATTATAAAATGAAACTTTCTATTGATATATCTTATACAAAAAGATTAATATTTTGCTTAGAAATTATTTTTAATTATTTTAATTATCTGTAATTTTAATGCAATGTCTTGTGTATCCTTCGACTCAATTTCAATTTCCTGCATTTTATGCTCTGGCAATCACTGATAATTTCTTTCCAATGATAATGCATTTCCTAACGATCCATTCCTCTGGCAGTTATTGTGATGATGCATTCTTTTGCATTGCATTGGAATGCATATTGTCCTTAGGCAATCATTATATTTTTCAGTGAAGATACATTCTTCTACATTCCAATAGTTTATATGCAGTACTTATATCATCATCATCATCATAGTACTAAGACCAACTTATATTCGATGCTGATGCATTCCTTTAAATTGTCATGGCCACTTGTAGTACCACTAATCATTTCTTTCCAGCAACTCTGCATTACAACATCCGAACATATATTGCTCAGACAAACACAGATTTTTTTTTCTTTCTAGTGATGATTTACTGACTTACATGTTAATAGCTTATTTAGTGTACTCATTCAGTCACTGATAATTTCTTCCCAGTAGCAATGCGTTCCATAGTATGCTAGAATTTTACTCATAATACTTAGGAAATCATAAATCAATTCAGTGATAATTATCCAATAATAATTTTATTTAATATTCAAGAGCCTCTAACTTTTTCGTAGGATTATAATCTGAATAATTTAATGCATTATCTTAGAACATTATCCTTTAACATTTATATTTTATTATTCATTCACAAAAAATTCGTCAAGAGTAGTTTTTCATTCCGCAAAGGACGCAATTTTTTTAAACAAGCAATATTTACTTTAAAAAGCTTTTAAATACCTTGAAAATACAAAGATATGAAGGTTTCGTTTTTT
>JAPDSC010039018.1:1868-13586 GCA_026290005.1 Latrodectus geometricus
AAAAAAAAAAAAAAAAAAAAAAAAAAAAAAAAACAATTTTAAAAGCTCATATGGGAATTTAGAAAATGCAGTTGTGTTATATAACAGATTCTTTGGTATTATTTTTTTATCCAGCTGACCATTTTAGCAATATATATATGTAACGGTGAAACACATAAATCTGGAGAATGTCGACATTCACCGGTGAATGTTAACATTCACATAGTCGCTAGGTGTATGTCCGAAATATTTGCTAAATACCCTTATTTCTAACTTTCACCAATGAATGTCAGGGGGAACCCTGCACTAATGGTGAATGTTGAACATGTCCGAGATTTATAATTTTTTCTCCCTAATTCAGTAGCGATAAATTTTTTACCTCTCTTTCTGAGAGGAATAACTCTAAGAACTTCAAACAGGCAGTACTTTCGAAACGAGAAAGGAAAATTATTGAAGTTAAAAACTTATTTAATTATACAGTACGTTCTAAATGAGAAAATAAAATAATTGTAATAAAAAATAAAATTATGTGAATCAAATCTTATTTATTGTGCAACAAATTAAATTGTTATGACACTTAGAATTGCAGAAGAGGCCTTTGCCTTTACAACTGCATTTATTTGTGGAACACTTCCTTTTGCAATGACAGCGTGTATAGTTTTGCCCACCGCTTCACGAATTAGCTGCAGCTGCTTCTCTCAGCGAAATTTCTTGAAAAGAAATCTTATCTATGGAAAGGAGCTTATCTTTACAAATTTCGAACTGATTACGTGTTTAAAGCTGCTTAAGGGTACCATTTTCATTCGCAAATTTATAGAAGTCAGAGTCCTCTATTCCAATAACAACCGCTAACACATTTCGGTTATCTGTGCAACCACTGTCGACATCAGAGACTTGTATTCGTACAGTATCACCAATTTGAGCAGGAGGAAATTGATTTTGTGAGGTTCGCAAAATTTTTGTTGCTTGCAGTAGAAGATTCTTTTTCGCGGCCGCTCTTTTTATAGAAATTAACTCATGTTTTTCATTCAGAACTTGATGTGATGACGTGGTAGATTGCAAGTCCTCTTCGATATTTTTCTTTGGAATTTGATTTTCGGTTTGACCACCACTCAAATTGTTTTCAGAAGTATTACCAGTTTCTTCAAGTTATTCTTCAGTTTCAAAAGTATTGGCGATTTCTTCAAGTTGTTCCTCAGTTTCGATACTTGCGATTTGTTCGCTAGGCAAAAAAGATGATGCTATGCCTCTTTTCCCTTTAATGACAAACATGGCATCATAAGGACTTTGGCGTATTCCTTCGTGGTATGTAGTGTTCTTGGCAAATTGAACAAAGGGTAAACCTTGTGACTATTTATTTGTATTGTTATCGTTCATCCATGCAGTTAGCATGTTCTGTATATCCTGATTGGCCCTTTCAATTGAGCCTTGTGTTTGACTGCGACGAGGCTTTCCATGAACTATATTAACATGTTTCCACATAGCGCATATTTCGAATATGACTTGATTACTGAATTCTCTACCATTATCTGATTGCAATATTGCTGGAGCACCAAATGTTAAAAATATTGGAAAAAGTGATACGCTACTTCTTCAGTCCTCTTAGTTTTCAAAGGTCGTAGCTGGACAAACTTAGTTAAATGAACTTGAAACACCATTATGAACTTATATTCATCATCTGAGTTTGACTGCAGATCATCTTGAGTTTAACTCAGAACTGATCATTGGTTTCACAACAATACCTTTCTTAGGTGCACTGTGTTTCATTTGACACTGTTTACATAGATTTAAATACAACATTATAACTAAATACAAAGCAAGCATACGTGTACGCATACAATACAAATAAGGCATACGTATTCTTCCTCCATGGCCTACCCTGATATGAGCTTCATATAATATACTGAACAATTCCTCATTGGTAACATAATACTGCACATTCGTTTCTCCTAAACTTATATACTCATATGTATATTCGTAACAATTAGCTTCTCTTCATCATTAATTTTTGAAAAGTCAAAACGTTTTAATCGTCTGTAATCCAAAGGTGTTTTGCACTTAGTTTTAGCTGAAACCACTTCAGAAAGTATTTTAGAGTACTTTTCTTGAGAAAAATAAAAGCAATTGTCTTCTCGTTTACCCGCAATTAATACATTTAACTTTTCAAGAAAAAGATCACGATTTACTGCAGTAACCATTCTGTATAAATCAGGAAAACAGAAAAAAAAATTAAGAAAACTTTGCTCTCACCATCGAATCTTGCATATGCATAAGATGACAAAGCCGACTGACTCCACCAGCACAAAGGATTTGGCGGGAGACTCTACCAGAACAGAGGATTTGGTGGATTTGGCGAGAAACAGCCAGTAGCCTCTATGTTGGCTCCTCTCTTTTCAACCTCCACTAGAGCATATCTGGGATTATCGACATACACCGATGAGGGTCCGAATGTACAAGAATGTAATGTGTAATGAAATATTTGATCTTTCACCGACGTATTTGGTGTTTGTTGACATTCACTGGTGAATGTCGACATTCTCTGATTTCGGTCTTTCACGGTAACATATATATATACAGGTGATTATCAAAATAATGGAAACACTTGTGAATAAAAGGGACATTTAAGAATTCGCTTCGTAAGCATTAAAATATAACCTTAGCTACCACAGATTTTTTTAATATAAAAACTACATTTATTTGGCAGTATGAGAGAGCTTTAGCAGAGTTGTCTACATTTCGAATTTCTGTCAGAAGCATAAAATGTCAGACCTCACAGATTTTCAGAGAGGCCAAATTGTAGAAACTCGACTAGCTGGAGCAACAGTGACCGAAACATGCCAGTTTTTAGGCGTTTCTAGAGGTACGGTGTCTAAAGTCAAGACAGCATATACACAGTGCAGAAAGACAAGTTCAGCAAAGCAAAATAGTGGATGGAAGGAGAAGCTAAGTGAAAGAGACTGACAGGTATTAAAGTGAATTGTAATGTTTAAAAAGAAAACAACTGCAACCAAAGTGACCGCCATTCTTCATCTTCAAATTCATTTGCGATCCACATTTTGGGCATTTATACATCGATGTAATCATTCCCTCTTTCATACACCATTCTAACACCGCTTTCTTACCCATGGCTGGCAGAATGCTAAAATAGCCAACTGAATATATATTATTCGCATTCAAAACTTCTGTAAGAACTAATTCCATAATGAAATCAAAGATTTAACAAAATATAAGCTAAGAAAAAAACCAAAAAATAAGCTACTCACAAACAGATGAAAGGTCAAACAAAAAGCACTTATCTCCAGGGCAAATTCAACGTTAATAAATTCGTAGAACAAAATTATATTTTTATTGATATTTCAAACGATATTATTTATTCGATATTAAAATTATACCTTTATTTCAAACTGAAACTAATTAGCAACCAATGAAAATGCTAAAACAAAAAAATCAGTTGACGAGTATGAGCGAAAAAACGCTTCAAATTACTTCCTCCGGAGGTTGTCATAAGAAGCTCATTAAAGATAAAAATGTCGATTTTATTCATTATAGGTTTAATTTGTTTAAAAGAATGGGATAAATGCTTCATAAGGAGTATTTAATTCTTAATATTATTTTTATGTCGTTTAAGATAAAATTCATATTCAAGAAATGAAATAATAATTCAATAATAAAATAACGCTCATAATAGAATAAAGATATCGTAATTGCGTTTTTTCTTACTATGCACAAAAATTTTTATCACGACATGTTTAAAAAATGAAATATTCTTTTAGAATCAAAGAATAGTTTAAATCATATTTAACCCCATAAAAATATTTTAGTTTCAATATTATGTTTCTATATAAAAATACTGAAGTCTTAGTTGTCTTTTTTTAATAATCAACAGTAAAAGTATATAATGTACAAAAATTTAATTTTAAATGAAACTAATGAATACATTTGTGTGAAACATTTCATGTCCCATCTCTTGATAAACTGCTTTTATAATTAATTACCTCAACTGTTATAAATACATAAGTTATGTCATATTTTACTCGCAGCAATTTAATTTCGACAGCGAAAAGAAATTATATGATATGTTTGGGCACTTGAGGAAATTTTAAATTAGCATATTAAACTACCTATAGTACATGTTCAATACCATCTTAAAAAAAGATTTAATTATGGTTATGCAAATATACATTCAACTTCATCAACTAAAATATCTAAATGACAATTAATCCATAACTTTGGAAATATTTTTAAAGAACACATTTATTAAACGCTGCATAGCAAGATTCTATTGAACTCGATTTTTAATTTTTTTCATGAAGTGATGCACTTAATTATATTCGAATACCTTTCTTACAAAAAAAAAAAAAAAAAAAAAAAAAAAAATTCTTCAGAGCTGACGCAATATACTTAAAAATATCAATTTTCCCGTCACAATTTCCAAATAATTATTTAAATGTGATAATAGCATGAGAAATGTCATATATAATTATAATGTTATTGAGACTTCTGAACAGTTCTCTAAAATCCAGAATGTACAAGAAAGTCTTTTCATTTCTAGCTTTGTTGTAGGTGCCTAAGTCTACTGCGGTCAAAACGGGTTTCTCATTTACAATCCCTAACTTCCAAATTATTTATTTCTAATAGTTGACTGACCTCTACAAAACAGAGGGATGGGATTTCTTCTCAAAATACCACTGCAGTATCCAGTGTAAAGAATTGTCTTTCTCCAATCGAAAATTTCAAATACTTAGAATATACATGAACTAATCTTTTTATTGTTTACATTGTTATTTATCATTTCTTTTTAAATATCACTAGTCACAATTTTTTGCTTTAACAAACAGCATTTATTAAACAACACGACTTCTTCAAAAATAAAATATTAAAAAAATAACTATTGAAGTTTTGATATTCTGCTACTACGTATTCTTATCATTAGATTATTTAATTCATTTTTTGCCATTATATTTACTAACATGCTTATATAGTTTTGAATATTAAAGATCAGATTGTTTTTATTCAAAACCTATTTGACGATTACTAGTTTAAAAAAAAAAAAGAAAGAAAGAAACCTGATATATTATTTTGCATTGAAAAAATTTCAAAATTATCTGTTGAAGGAAGAAGAAAACACCATAACTTGAACTTTCCTTAATAACCTTCCAAACTGTTCAAATAAGCTTTCAAAAGCTTAAAGGCATATTTCAGTATATAGCAAAAACATAAGTAGAAATTTTTTCACTTTTAATATAACCTCATTTTTCTCTAAGTATGATAGTTAAAATATCTATTCGATTTATACAATTAAATTATGGATAAAAAATTTCTTATTAACATATTTTTTAAGTTTATATTTCATTAAATAAAATAATTTGATGATTTTTTTGAATAAATGTGTGTTTCATAATAAATTTAGTTTCTAATTTAAAAAATTGTGCGTAACATTTCTTTTCTGTGTTTTCACAGACTTCAGTTTTCTAAACTGAAAGCAGACGAAGATTTAGTAATAAAGCTTTTTTATAATTAAAATAAAACTTGATTTTATGGTTTCAAAATGAAATTATATATGTATTTTTAATTAAGTTTTTTATAATAAATATCATTTTGGTTTATAGTAATTAATGATCTTAATTATTCGATTTTAAGTTATTTCGAAATTTGAAACTTCCCAATAAATTTGAAGTTTCACATAGAATTCCGAGATAAAAAATAAATAAAATGTTTTGATTAAACAGTTGAAAAGCAATCAGAAATCGGATGAGGCGGTTAGGGGTTCCATGCCTAATTTCATTTCAAGTTGGCGGCAAATTTATGAATCGAGTAATGTTATAAAATTTTTGAAAAATTAGTTTCGGTACTCACTCAACACTGCATTATTTCATTAATGTCTAAAAATTTTCGAATTATTTCAGTTGGGGTTAAGAATTTAGAAGGGAAAAAAAAAAAAAAAAAAAAAAAACATAAAATTTCCAAGCCATCGTCATGAAAATACCGACTACAAAATTACTAAAGGTTGAATTTGAATTTAAAATTTGAAGTTATTGAAAATTTCAAATAAAATCAAAGACTTTCAATTGTAACAAATAATGAATAACCTTTAAAAATAATATACTTACCCCTAAATGAAAACATTCATCATTACGATCATAAGTTAACCATTTTAAAGTGTAGAAAAAGAATTGAAGTGACATAGATGAAGGAATTGACCAATTGGCTTCCTTAAAGTCCTGTAAAATGCATGCAGAGTAATATATCATGTAAATGTGTGAATAAAATTCCTGTTATATAACTCTTTCTTTAAAGCAATTATATTTGTGTGTGTGAAATATATACAAACCTTCTGAATTCTAAATCATCAAAAGTTTAATTATATTCTTAATAGTTATGATTTTTTTTTTTTTTTTAGAAGGTTTGTATATGTGTAATAAAAAAAGATATTTTTAAAATATAAAAGCTTAGCCTATAAAAGTAACTTAACATAATATATTAAGTAATGCATTGTATTTTTATAACAAGTTTTTATTGTATAGTTCTTAAATCCAAATAAAAGATTTAAGGAATTATTACGATAGTTTAAAAATTGTTTAATATTATATATTTTAACAGTATTACCATTTCAAAAAATTACTTCAATTTCCACTTGTTTCATCAAAAATTTAACTATACCTTTTATATTCTTTTACCTCAATTTAAGTATCCAAAAGAGAGTTTTTATTAAATTTTAATTACTGAAGATAAATATCTTTAAATTCCATCAAATTCAAGGTAATAATTGAAAAAAGCAACACACACACAGGAAAAAAAACTATCAAATTCTAAAGGCATCTAAATATAATTATTCACACTATAATAATAATAGGTTTCACAAGACTTAAACATAGATTTTTGGAAAATGAAATCTATAAATTTATATTTTATATCTACAAAAAAATGTTACAAATACACAGATATAATTGTAAAGTTTTATGTAATAATTTGATCTGTTATGATGAGTAGTTCAAAAATCAGAAAATACATTTTTGAATAAGTCAGATACACAGGAAAAACAATGATTTTAAAAATATCCGTAGCTATTAAAAGAAAAAGATTATGGTTTTAATATAAGGCAGTAGCAGGTTCTTGCATATAAAGCTATGTTTCCAGTAATCAAAAACATGCTAGGTAGAGCAAAAAACTTGAGAAATTTTAAGACTATTTGTAGTCTCGATAAATTTAAATTAGATACAATACATGCTTGTGTAACAAAAAAATTGGTTTCGATATTTTCATGGCATTTTGTATGGTCATTGTCGAAAATTGCTTTGTCCATTAAGTAGTTATCAGTTCAGCTTTGCAGAATCAAAAAATTACAACTTTATTTTCCTTGTTTCTCATTCCTTGTTAGCTTTGTAAGCTATATGAAGTTACTTTGGATTACAAATGAGAAATTGTGGGGGGAAAAAACTGGGATAACTGAATTTCAGGAATGAACTTGTGAGAATCTAACTGTTCTATCAAATGCCATGCTTTCATATTATTTTATGAAAATTATTCATTAACGACATAAAAAATTATTAAAAACAATTTTCCAAACATTTTATTTGGGCCACTAGAGTCAATTTATTCAGTAATTGAACTAGAATATTTGTCAAAGCAAGAAACAAGATAAAATATCAAAAGGCAAATATTCCATTTACTAATAAAAAATAACTCACAAAAACCAAATTTAGATAGGCAAGAAATAATCTATAATTTTAAGTTTCTAATAGGATTTTCATCTTGAATTTTATTTTTACACTTATATCCAAATGATTTTGTCAAATTATGTGTGTATTCACAACTCTGATTAAAAAAACTAAGCATTTTAAAGAGAAATATAGTTCTTAAATTATGTTCCAATTTTATGTCATATGACTGTAATGGAGCACATTGAATTCAACACTCAATTACACAATTCAACGTACAGTTTAATATACACAATCCAGATATCTTCATTAATTATAAAATTTAGCATATGAGTTGTAATTGAACATTATTAGCATCAGTTTATTCAATATTAAAAATCAATTATAAATGTTAAATTTCATTCAATATATACAATATTAGAAAATAATACAACATATAATTTTAGTAATTTTATTTATAAACACATTTAGTATAGTAAAAATATACATAGAAATATAAATACAATATTAAAAGCAACACAACACCATTTTTCCATATATTTAAATACACACATCACGATACAGAAAATTATAATACATTAAAAGCTAAGTTAGTTTACATAATTTACAAAAAATAACAAACATAAT
The DNA here is from genome assembly GCA_026290005.1 of Latrodectus geometricus. Taxonomy (NCBI): domain Eukaryota; kingdom Metazoa; phylum Arthropoda; class Arachnida; order Araneae; family Theridiidae; genus Latrodectus; species Latrodectus geometricus. The sequence continues at coordinate 10,133 of JAPDSC010039018.1, forward strand.
TTAAAATTAAATCTTTTCTCTTTTAATTCAGTTTTACAATTTTTTTATAAAATTAAACTTTATTTTTTTATAAAAAAAAGAAAAATATCCATTAAAAATTGAAATAAGTCATAAGACATTTCCTTTTCAATTCAGTTCTCTTTAGTTATAAAAATTTTAGGAAAAAAAAGAAAAATCAATATAAATTAGAGAATTTTATGTCCTTTGTAAATTATATATATTTTAAAGAAGCAATATCACATTATTTCAGACAATTCAACTCAAAATTTAATTTTTAATAACCTTATATTTAATTAATGTATCCTTTGTGCCATACTTTTGTAGCAGGCAGTGTGAAAGATAGTTTTGGAATAGAAACAGAAGGGATAGGAAAGCAAGAAAAATTGACTTTGTTAGTGTGAAAAAGGAAAATACAAAGCTAAGTTTCTGACTGCCTATTACACATGATTTCCAAACACAATTTGAAAAAAAATTTCTCAATATTATTTATGCATGAAAATTGAAATATGACATTGCTTACTACTATTTTTTTAAGTTTAAAAAAATTTTTATATTTATAAATTTTTTATTTTATTATCGGTTGGATTATGATTGAATTTTGATTTTTCTACAATATTTAATTTCAAAAATTCTTATTTTAAATTATTTTAAAATCCAAATTCTATGAACATGCAATATTTATGAAAATGCTCATTTAAAGATAGAGTTAGAGCGCTGCTCAGCTCTGATGAGCAAAGAAATCTTCCTTTTTAGCAAACAGAATTATTAAAAAACGCAGTTATTTTAGCTAAGAAACCCTTTTGCATCAATTTTTCAATTTGTGGAATGAATTCAATCAACTCTCAAAACTGTTCTTTTTGCAGTTTGTATTCTTTAAAAAAATATCACACAAACCCTCAATTATTTATTTTAAGTTGAGGTATAATTAGCATTTGTTAGAATTCTGTTTTTAAGGAAAACATAATTGTATATTTACTACAAACGATCATATTATTGCAATGAAAATGTTGTACATATTCTAATTTTTAATTACCATACAAAGAATTTAGATCTGTTTTCCAAGCAATATTTGCAATTTTTAGGAATGAAAACTAACAAAATTTTTTCATATCTTCAATTCAACACACTTATTTCTTATAGTTCAGCAATACATTTATGTTATCATACAAACAGCAATTCATTTATAATGGAAAATTGTTTCAACTTTGCATCCTCATAACAGGAATCGAAATAATTTGAGAAAAAAAATTACATAAAATAGTAAATGTTATTAATATTCATAATTTATTATAAATGGCATTATACTTGTTCATTCAATGACACATTTACAACCTGATAATTACATTCAACATACTCAATTATAAATACATAATTTCCAAATATTTCATTACAAAATATCTAAAGACCATACCTCAGGAAGTATGTTTAGATTAAATTTTATAATTGCTTTAATATAAAAATATACTGAAACAGAATTTAAGTCAAGTCAATGTTTAAACAATAAATCTCTCTATGCTGTTATTGATATCAATCCTAGATTTAAAACTCATTACTGACTTAAAAGTAATACAATATAAATATATATAATAATTTTAATCATTTTACAATTTTAAATGGACAGTTTAAAAAATTTTATCAAATGGCAACAGGGGAATAAATTATTAATTTGCTGAACAATATTTTCCAACAATTATTATTAATCAACAATTTGTTGACAAAAAACAAAGGCTTTAGTGAATCATTTATTATCAATGTTTTCAATGTACAAAGAATGTTAACCTTTAATTCTTTTATCAGAATTTTCTTGATAAATTATATATTCTATATGCATACATATATTAAATATCCATACATTTTTTAACTTTATTGTGATTATTGTTCCTTCCAAATATCTTTTAAGTTTTAAAATCGATTGAGACGATTTTCAGTTAAGTTAATTCAAAATAAACAGAAAATATAAGTTTAGATATATAATTAATGCCTCTATTTTGTGAAAAATATTTGTGAAAAGTACATTTAACACTTTATAGTACGTGCACAATACTTAGTACAAGCATTTCCTATTTTAATAATTGAAATCAATTTGAAATGCATAGCCAACGTCTGAATTCAGGCAAAAAGTTTTACATCAAAAATAATGAATTTTATTTTAATGTTAATCTTAATATTGTTAAATATGATTTAATTGTTGTGAATACAGAAATAAACTGAGAACTTTTGTGATAATGAAAATTACCATAAATGATTTGAAGTCAGGGCTTAAAATGTTAAATGATAAAAATTGGTCAAGGTTTAAAAATTTTGCACTATCACAAATGCCAACATTTATTTTCTTCATAAATATGTTAAGGTAAAATTCAATTTTAAAACATAAAAGCTGTATAAAATTAAAGGTGAAAAAATCTGGAATATTTTCAAATGGATAATGAGTATATTAAATGTATCTTTCACTGCCTTTTACTTGATGAAAGTAAAAGAGAGCTACAGAACAAGAGGCATTCTTACAAATCGATTTTTTTATTCAACAGATACCTAGATTCATAAAATGTAACTAGCTCTTTTTCTTGCATATTATTAAAGCAAAAGAGAAACATTTGCTAAATTTCTACTTTTATTTGATACATCTTTTTTGAAGACTTGAGAAATTGAAGATAATAAAACTCAATTTAGTACTTACAGAAAAAAAGTGTCTGACAAATCTGTGATAGTAATATCTAACAAATATTTCTTTATCATACTTCAATGTATTTGAATATTAATCTCTTTTTAATAAGAGATATACTTTCTACAAGACATTTTTCATACTTTATGAATAAATTAACAGTCAGAGTAAAGAGGATTTGCATAAATCTAATACTAAATTACCAACTAACAACTAAACTAATACTAAGTCTAAAAATAGTAACTATGCTAATACTATGCTACATACTAAATCTAAACTTATCTAAAACTAAAAGATTATTATGCAATTCCTCTATCTTCTGACATATTTAATTTAAACTTAATGAACACAATAAAACTTTTACAACAGCAAAAATGCTTGCTTACAGATTTGTTGAACATTTTAAATTAACAAGATTTTTTAAAGGGACAATATATTTATTCGTCATTATGAAGACGTTGCAAAGTGGGTCCGTGTCGAAATTAATAACAATACTTTTTATCAAAAACATAGAAATTTTAATAAAATTTTCATTTATCAGAAATTTTAATAGTGTAAATCTAACATAAGATGTATCTATATTTTTTAAAAAATGATAAAATTAATGGAAGGAGATTCTTTCCTTTATTACGGAGAACTCTATTGCATCTGCATTATAGATTTGATTTTTATTTGCTAGCGGCCTAAAAAACGTTCTACCGCTCTGAAAGAAAAGAAAAATCCTTCAAGCTTTTTTGCCTCTCACGATGAGTTAATTTGACAGCATTTGTTATTAACCAATTATTTTGTAGC
>JAPDSC010039024.1:0-13028 GCA_026290005.1 Latrodectus geometricus
TAATTCTAATTTATTATTATGGGTTTGCCAAGTTTAATTTAATATTTTTTAGAGATATTTTTTTAAATGGCTAAATGTCATCCAGCAAGGTGTACAATTGGTATTACAATGTAACAGCAATAATATAACAATAAAAGTAATATGTACTAATTAACAATTCACATAACTGTCTTTTATTAATATAAATATATACATTATCTTAACAAATAATACATTAATTATAAATGTAAAAATAATATAAATTTCTTTTAAAACGAAGTTATAATGTGAAACTTATTTTCTCTTCTTAGAACATTAAGTACTTTTAACTGTTCCCATATTAGAAATTTCTACTTAGAAATATTTAATGTAAAAAAAATTTTAATTTAAAAGAATTTAATAATAATAATTTTTAGTATTTTCTATTCATTTTTAAGTTTACATTTAAAATTTAGTACATATGTATATATATGCGTGAAAAGATATATGTGTATTGTTAATTCAAAGCACACATTTTGCTATTTAACGTCTCTTAAATTGTATATAATTATTGATAAAAGTTCAAATAATCTGTTTAAATAATACTACAATTGAAATAAAATATATATCATTGAGCAATTTTAATTTTCTTTAAAATTGAAAATTAAACATTATTACTTTTTAAAAGAAATATTTTATTTTTTAAAAATGTATGCTCTCTCTTTCTCTCTCTCTTAATAATAGAAGTGTCTTTTATACTATTTAAAATTAATATCCCAGAATATAATTGAAATTTGATTAAAGGCAGTAGGATCTTAAATAATTTTAACTATGTTCCAATCAATTTAAGTTAACGGTAAATCAACTCTATATATTGAGTTATTTGTTTTTATATACTCTTGAGTATATGTATAAGGAAGAATTGAAATTGAGAGCACATGTCATTCGGAGGAAAAAGCTTCCGGTTGTACAATTCAATTAAGAATAAAACATTTTTTTCTTTCCATGTCTTATACAAGTTCCGGAACATATTGTATTTAGGTTTTTCTTCTCTAAAATACGCATTTCTTTTTCATCTAAAATAAAGGAGAAGAATGTAAAAACTCTCATCCATATCCATTTATCGCCAAGTGAAAGTAAGTTTTGGCGCACATTGTTGTAACAAAAGTTAATTTTTTTCCTAACCTATATATTTTATCTTTTGTATTTATAAAAGTGGACATCCGCAAAACTGTTTTTCTTGCTTCTGTCATGTGTGAATATAAGATAATATTTTCATTAAAATAATTAATAAAATGTGTAATTGAGGAATATATGCATAGTTGCAAAATGTATTTCACAAAATGTGTTAATACATTGCATAAATATGTTTTGATGGTACTTACGCACTATGACGACTACCTAAAAAACCTAGGAGCTAATATAAGTTATAGAGGGTGCTTAAATAAATGATTTAAATAATATTTACATAATACTCATGTAAATATTATTTAAAAAAATACTAGTCTTACCAATGAAAATTTTTATCGCCAAATATCGCCAAGGTAGTCGTCATAGAACGTAAGTACCTTTTTGATTTAATACAATAAATACAAAAAGATAGATTATGAAACTAATTATTGTATCACATTTATAATAAATCTAAAGCATTCTTAGAATGCTTTTCAACTGTTCCTGTATTAAAACATCAAAAAATTATCCTTTAGATACAGAAATGCTAAATAAACATTATTAATTCAATTTGTAAATTATGAATAATAAATAATTAATTGAATTTTTAAAATATGTAAATTAAAAATAAATAAATTAAAAATATAAAGGAATTTACTTAACAATTTCGATTAATATTAAGAATTATATCAATATTCAATCTAAATGGAAATTATAAGTGATTTGATAAAATTTAAAACACCATTTTCCAAAAAATAATTATGAAATAAGGCATGTACATTAAATTTAAATATCAATTAGATTAAACCATCCCTTATTAAACCAAGCATTAGTTTTCAAATTTTGTTATTTGTTGCCATATAGTACAAAATTTGATAAACTTATATAATAAAATTTTACAGTGTTAAATAAAACTAACTAAATATAGTTAGAAAAATTGTTTATAAAAATTTTTTGCTTTTTTTGTAAATAACATTTTTAATGATTAAAGAAAATTAATAAAAGTTTTGCCTATTTCCAAAATTATTTAATTTTTTGTACTTATTTTAATTACTACCATAAAATAATAAGAAAGTAGTGAATTTATTCAAAGTAATACAGTCAATTTAAAGTGATTGTAACCTTATTAAAAATAATAAAAAATGGTAATAATATTTAATTACAATAATTGTTTCCAATTGATTTGAAATTTTGATTAGAAAATAAACATAAATTTTTTCTTTCCAAAATGACTGTCTTCTTCTTTGTATTTAAATAACATATAGATTCATGTTTTAGTCAAGTCATATCATTCAGGAAGTTGGGGAAATAAAATGTTATGATACACGAGTTTGATCATTAGAACACACAATATAATACAGAAATTTGACACTTAAAGTCTGCTACTCAATATTTTTCACTGATGAAACTTTCTTTACTTATTTTTGAGCGCGTTCTTCTAAGCTCTATAAGCCATTACTTTTTTAATGATTAAACGGTTTTAGATTAGAATCAAAGAATTATAAAAAATTGGTATAGCTTTATAAGATACATTGTAACAAATTCCTGGTAAATTTCCAAAAAGTATCTTAAAAAAGAAATCATATGAATGTTTTTAAATTAATTTTAAGTTTTTTTTCAAATAACCAATTTATAAAATAGTTCCACTGTTTTTATATTTTATTTGAGAAATAAATGCCTAAAATGTTTCTTTTAGTGCGATTTGAATTTTTGATTTGAGATATTTTTTTTATTTTCGATTACTATAAATAATGTGCTAAATACCAGAAATAAATTTGTTGCATAAAACAACTCACTAAATCAAGATTTCAAGCCTTAAAAAATTTAATATATAAGACATTTCATGTGTTTTTTCTTTCGATCATAAAAAATCTAATATTTTAAGACTGTTTTGACTTAAAAATTAAGAGCTCTTTGAAAAATTATGAGAATTCTGGCAAATGAGTTTTATTCAGCAATAGGTATTTCTTTAAGTAGATTTATCAAACAGAGCAAAAACTTGTTTATAAATGCACAGAGCAGTTTTCATCTCATTTGAAAATATGAAATTAGACAAATCGTTGCCAATTAAAATGATAATGATTATAAACAATTAATTTTTATGTACAATAAGAATAGAAATATGCTATTCTTATAGTAAGGTATTTCCATCTTGCCAAGGTACTCCAGGTCTCCAGATCAACAGAAGCTGTCAAACTTTCTGAAAATCCCCACCTGAGATGCATTGCTTTTGAGGGTGGCGAAAAAATTTTTCCTCCATAACCAAAATGCCACGTTGGCCCCTTCTCTCCTCAGCATATTCCGTAATGTCTGGGCTTATCTTGTGAAGAGTCTACAGCAGACCCTCAGCTGTTTTTGGACATTCTGTACATTTTTGGCCTCATGGATCTAGACTAGTTTTACTGGACCAAGTGGAGGATTAGTCCCACCCCCGCCCATAGAAATGTAATATAAATTTCTCACTAAATCAAACTTCTAATATTGCATAGTAGGGAAATTTAAATTTTTGTGAGGCAATTTGCGGATAAGGGTCAATGAAAGGCATGATTCTCAACCTTTTGTACCTCAATTTTTTTTTCTTGATTGCTTTAATATGCCTCTCTTTCAAAATATATTAATGATATTTTGTTTATCAATACATCAATTTTTTAGCTGACATAAAGAAATTTTATCAAAACTTTTACAATAATCTTTTTCCTATTGATATGCCTTGATCTGTCAACATGCAAATATATATCATTTAATAAGCAAGCTCTTTTAACTACATATACTCAACTTAGTTGAACTACATATACTCAATGTTCTTAAAACTAGTCGAAAATCGTTATTTTAAAAAGCCATCAAAATTCAAGTCATGGCGAACTATCTGGGAATATTGGAAGAGTAGGTTTCCTTCAGATATTTATTTAAAATGTCATTGCAGGAATGTAATTGGAGACATAAATAAATAAATATGATATTGTAAAAACAGTATAATATAGTATAAATATAATATTATAAATATAATATAATAAATATACTTCATTTCTATTATTGAAATTAATAAGTTGAAAACTATTTATGGAAATATGATTTTTTCTCATCCACCATTAGATAAAGAAAGTAGAATGTTTCAAATTGAAATTTTAATAATAGAAATGAATGTTAATTGAGTCAATATTATAATAATTTATTATTGACTTCGAGTACATATTTCCGGACTGACGGTTCAGATAAATATCAAAAGATAAGATTTTAAACTAATAATAAGAAACTACAGTAATAATTAAAATAATAAATTCTCTGTATTATCTTATATGTGATATTAAAGATCATTGAATTTCGATGAATTAAGATATGGAAAATAATATTTTACATGAATCATGATTCCTGCAAAATATTAAGTCAAGTCTATAATACGGAAATTTTAGTCAAATTTTACTGAAATAAAACATTAATATAACAAAAATAAAATAGAATGTTTTTATTTATTATTTCTATAATAAATTTAAATATTGTTTCTAAAATAGAAATATCTTAAACTCATCTTTTTTATTCATTAAATTGTACTTCAAGATATTAATGATCTGAATTACAAAATTACATTTGTTTCCAAAAAACATAAATTATGTTAATATTTCAAAGCTATATATTATTATAAAGTATTTTTAAACTATATCCTTGTTTAAAATTTTCGTATACGGAAATTTTGTTTAATAAATCTTTAAAATTCTCTAACAATTATATATTTATCTACAATTTAAAACAGATAATTACTTTTTAGTTCTTAAAATGGCTGCTAACCTAGAATTTAAAATCTTCTATTAACAGCGATGTTGTTTTATATATTTGTATTCATATTATTTTTTATTTATATGTTGGAGTGTGTGTTGAAATTTTTTATTTAACTCACTTACAAAAATATTTCAACAATGTTGTTGGAATGTAATTACAAAGAATTGAATAGTCAGGATCTAAGTGGTACACTTGTTATTTATCTCTGTAAATTTACCAAAAAATTACATAGGGGGAAGGACAACAGCATCGCTAATCCTTTCAGATGCTTGCAAGAAGAGCTGCTCAGATTTCAGCTACTTTTTGACGAAACCGCAGAGCGTTACAGTTGAAAGGACTTAAGGAAACTGTGTAAATTCAATGAGGCATGACGTGGAAGAAATTTTAATCTTCTCTTTCAAGAGTGATAGTTCAATTAAGAAGAGAAATAACACATCAGAAACACTTCCCTGGGAGGAAATATCCTTTGAAATTGTCGCCAAAAAGAAACTCTAATCTCCTCCGAGATGTAAAATAATAAAAAGGATTTTGTCATTCACCAAGCCGATTTCCTTTTACTTTTTTCTATACCTGAGGGAGAGAATTAAGTGATAGAACGACTATTTTGAGTTTTGTTTATTGCACTGTTAACACTTTATTCAAAGTACTTTTATCGTGCATCCAACCTCTAAGTTTTCATTCTATTCGGACTTTCTTTCGAGTTTTTTGAAGCTTTGCATTATGATAATGATAAACACCAGAAAGTTTTAGATGATTTAAATAATTTAACTTTAAGTGAGGTAGTGTTTTTATCTTTTATAGTTAATCTTTCAATAATCTTAAACAAAATAAACACACTTATTTTGCTGAAGTATATTTACACCATTCTTTTGTCAAGGTATACAAACAGTTGACTTAAATAAAATTTACTTTATTTCAGACAAGTTTAAAATGCAAGGTATGTTTCGGGATATCTAAAAGTATTTTAGATATTAATAACAAAGTTTGATTTCAAAGTTTGAAATCCGAGAAAAAATAAGAAAAATATCACTGAAATTTGTAATCATTTATGTAAATATTGCAAATGTTTTTTATATGTTCTCTGGAAAAGTAAATTCCTTACCAAAAAGATTCAATATAAAAATACAAAGGAAGCAAGACATTAAACGGTAAAATAAGTTTTATAAACTAATAATCAGTCTCTAAATACTTTCATCTAAAAAAGAATACGGATAAAAGAGAAGTATTTCGACCAGTATTTTCTGAATCTAATTCTCAATTGTTTCTGCATTTACAATTTTTTGAAGAATATTTGATCTAATCAAGATAAACTCAAAGCAACTATTTGCATTATTTCTAATGCTTTTAGAATTAAGAAATTTGTAAAACAGAGGGTATTATTAGAATACGGTATAAGATTACGAATAGATGATTTTGCGTGTTTTTCAAAATGAGGAGAAAAATTTTTAAAGAAAGAACTTTTGAGATATTCATAGTTTGAAAGATTTATTTTTAAGTACACGATAAAATAAAGGAAATTTCCAAATAGTGTAAAGATCACTTTCTAAAAATTTACATTTTCATCTCATGTAATTGTATTATTATCAATACAAGAGAACCAATCATCATTACCTCTACATCAAAATAAATAGAATGGTGAGCATTTGTTGAGAAAAATCTACTTTTCTAGTAATTATATCAGAATTCAAAGTTATTTAAGATTTTTACTTATGTTTTCATTATCTACTCCATAATATCATGTGCATAATATGTGAGGATGTCTTCCATAGACACAATACAAGGAGGGGCCCTGGTCTATGCATAAGGTCATCAGATTAAGCTCATCTACACAAATAATACACTCTACATTATAAAAAACAATATGAAAAATCAAATATAAAAATTGTGAACAAAATAAATGCTAAGCATTCCTGCTTCACTTTAAAAGCACATTTCTCCATCTTAATTTTAATAAAAAATTGTGAATCCATTTAGTGATTATACCTATAATATCTAACCGCTGGCATCTAAAAATCAAATCATTGATATAAATAGAATCATAATCAGATTGAATATCAAGTGAAATTTCTATAAATTATAATTTGATATATTATAATGAAAAATTGTATTACAGTTCAGTTATCTTTGTATGTTAACTATAAATGATGTGATTTATTTTTTTATTGTTAATTTGGAAATGTGAAATGCTGCGAGAAAAGTTTCTTTTAAAATTCTATTCCGGAAACTGAAGTTAATGATGTAAACCTTATATATATATATAAGGCAGAACTTGATTGAATATCAAAGGGAAGCTTCTTACTTACGCAATAAAAGGGTGAATAAAGGATGAGAAGAAACAAAAAATATATAGTACAATAAATAAAATTATCGAATTTTGCACTTAACTAAACAATTTGTCAAGTTTTACAGGTGTCTTTTTAGTAGTTAGCATTGACAATATTGCTTGAATTATTTAATGGTCATAATATCTTTGTAACTATATAAAGAGTGATTATTTAGTCAGTATGATTTTAATATAAAAACCCTGGCATCAATATAAAGAACAAAGAAGTTAAAAAAAGGAAAATTAATTTTCCTCCATAGAAAGATGTCTTTAAGATATCTTTAACTTTGATTTATTTCTTTAGCAGTTATTTTTCAATTATTTTATATATCAAATGTTTTTCAATTTGTTCTTATATTCTAGTTTAATGAACCGTGCTAAATATAAATTGGATTAGCATATATTAAGAATTAAACCTTTGTTTATATTATTGAAAGGAAGAGATCGATTCAGAATTGCTAAGAGTTTTTGTTGTTGTTGATTTTTCAATCAACAAGTCACAAGGGATTAAGTATCAGGCATTTGCTATTGTCGCAAATAAAATTTTTATTATTAACCACATTTATATCTGTTTTTAATAGTGTAAATAAATATGAATTTTAATATATCATTATACATTCTTACAAAAACAATCATATTTTTTTTTTATTTTTAAGCACAAGTTACAATCATATTGTATAAAACTAACCATATTTGACTTAAAATCAGTTACAAAAAGCTAATTAAATTTTGTAGCGTACCGTGGAGGCAAGACAAAGTCTGATAATTTGAATTTAAATTAATTCATTTTATTGATAAGAATAAAATTTTATACATAATATTTAATTTTACTTTCAAATTAGCAAACATGCCTATTTTATCAGCGGAGGCAGCCGCAAACACACATCGAGTGTACTGTCTCTCTGAGAACACTGTCTCAAATAAAAATAAAATAATAATAATAATAAATAAGCAATAGTATAATCGGAAATATAGAGGAGGGGGGTATATTTTAGCGCTCATGCGCTATTCTGATCTTCGCTTTTGCTCGTTGCAACTCTTAATAAAATTCATTACGTTTTCAACAAAGGTATAAAATATTTATTGTATAAAATATATCTTTATTTCATCATTTAGCAATTTGTAAGCGAAAATTAGTTGAGAACTCATGGAATCTAATTAAAATTTAATAAAATTCATTTAATTTTCTCATAAAATAAAGTTTTTAATGATTAAGATGACATTCTTTATGTTCCTTAAAATATTAAACATGTGTTACTGAAATATTCATTAAGGATTCAAACATTCATTACTATGATTAATAAAATTAGTTTTTGGAAGTTTTGAATAGGGTGAGTTTTCATTTGACTTTTGAATTCCATTTTTATTGAATATATTCATAGAAAGTCACCATTGTCAAAAACACAAAAAATATGCAATTATTATTAAGCGTGTAATTATGTGTGTGTAACATGTAAAAATGCCTAACATAAATATGAACCGCATATTGTATACTTTAAATGAGCTTTATTTTATTCAAAACAGACGAGCCCTTCCCCCAAAAAATAAAACAATATTATTAAAAAAAAATACTGAGGGAAGAAAAAAATATGCAGAGACTGTTATACAGCCCAAATATCAGTTCACATTACCGTCACTTTAGTAATTGATATCTCGCGATATGTCAGTCTAAATAGATTGATGAAGTTGTCAGGAAGCGACAACGACACAATACGTATTGAGCATTACAGGTTTGAAATTAAATACGTAATGACACTGACAACAAAGTTTGTGCTCGAACAACAATTTTATGTCGTATGCCATCATATCATTCAGTATTGGAAAGCTGAAAAGTTGTACGACAATATAATTTGTCAATGTTTAACTGAAACAATCAATTGCAAGTAAAATTATTTATGTGACAGCCAATAAAGCAATCTAAAAACTTATAGTGAAGTAATGGCTGAAAAAAAACATTGCAGTTTTGAAACAATTTATAATCTAAAAAGCTGTCTCTACTAAATTATTACAGTATTTATTCGGATGTCTTAAAATTGCTTTAGCTTTTCAAATTTATTACTTTGCTTTTTATGATGAATAATTATCGAGTTAACAATTTTAAAATAATGCTGATTATATTTATGTTTAGCCATATATTTTTAATTTTGAATTATGATTATTTAGTTACTTATATTAAATAAAGTGTGTATATATTTTATATAGCAAATTATAAATTAAATAAATTTTTAAAAACTTAAGTAAATTTTTATAAATTCAAATTGATAAAATTTAAAAATTGTGGTTTTTAAATTTATTATTTATCTTAAGAAAGTAAATAAAAAGAGAATTATTTATGTTGTATGTATTTATTTTGAATTGCTCATTATTATTTTCATTTTTATTTAATCTTATTGACAATAAGTCAATTTTGATTTCGTTTCTTTTGATTGGTTTCTATGATAAAACTTTTTACCTAAAAAATTAACATATTGTTACTTTTTAAAAAGTTTTATTGAAAATTTATGACAACATTTTAAAATATTGAGGATAATTGGTTATTGTTATTGCACGGTTTACATTTATAATAAATTAATTTTTAAAAAATAACTTGTTATTTTTTTAAAAAAATTGTATTGAAAAGTCTTTGATAAAAGTTTTTTAGGATAAAAGTTTTGCATTAATTAGTATTATGAGTAAAATATCTTGATAAAAAAATACTTAAAATTACTGGATGCTAAAAGATTTAACAAATAAAAATGTTCTTAATTACAAATCAATATTAGAAGTTGTGCTCATATTATATCAACATTTTAAGAGAAATTGGTGTTAATGTGTTTTCCTATAAATGAAGAATAAATGCAAATTATTAATTCATTAAACTCTATCAAATTATTATTGCTAATTAAATAATTAAACAATCAAATTATAATTAAATAATTAAACAGGAAAAACCATGCAGTTCTTAATGATGTTTCATTCATTTTGTGATATTTATCACCAAATGTAATCACGCGTTCCAAACAAACAGATACTGTTTTTATTTTGCTTAGAAATTAATTTATTTAGAATCACAAATCATATAATATAATTACTATGTATTATTGTCATTAATCAAAATTTGAAAGAGAATAGGAGTTAATGCTTAAATGAGTTCTTCGAAAATTATTTTTATACATAAAAATGATTATGGATCATTATATAAAAAGAATATGAAAAGAGATTAAAACATTCTGCAGCTTTTCTAAATATTATGAATAGTTCCCAGAAAATTGTGATTATTAAACTCTACACTATTAAATATTGTACCTTGAATTACGCAGTGGAAATTATTTTTTTTGTATAAATTTAGCTATTTTTAATCCTTTAAGTTTCTTAATGGCATTAAAGAAATCCCAGAGTTAATTTTCTTAATATGCTCATCCTGGCATTTTTCAACAATTCATCAGTGTAGTAAGAATGTGACGTTTATGTAAAACTATAGGGGTAAAATATTTGGAAAATATGATGGAATATAATTGAAAAAGTTTTAATTCACAGAAGATAACAGCTACAATTTTATTAACATTAAGATAACAATGTAACAATAATTTAAGTTGCACGAAATTTTGTACACAGTTTTGTATGTCAAAAGAAAGGAATGTATAATTATTTTTTCTCTAATGTGCTAGATAGTGTATCTCATTTTATATAATTTGAAACTTAATATAAGGAACTCGATCATGATCTAAAATATTTATAATATTAACTTTATTTTGTATATTAAAATAACTATGCATAACCAAATATTACTCTCGATAGCAAAATTTATAGGTTTGGATGAAAAGTTGACCTAAAAATTACGCAATCATTTTTGCGTTTCTCAGAAAAACTCCATCCTGCAATTCTATATAAATAATAGAATACATTCCAATTTATAAATTGCCAAGTGACCTGCTTTTGCCAATATAGTTTACTTTTCATTTTGAGCATTAGCAAAATTTTTAATGCATATATATTGCACCTAACTCGAACTCCTGTATGATTGTAATGGTAATTGTATTCAGCTTCTGCAAAAACTATTTAATCTTTATTATAACTCTCTTCTTTTGCTTATTAAATTAACAAAACTTTGTAGATGGTTGATTTGGAAATCGAATTTCGTTTTTTACACAAAAATGCTACTTTTGATCGTGAGCATCAAACTAAAATGGATTCCAGCCATTATCATTAAAATGCAAATTGGATCAAGAACAGAACAAGAATCTAAGGAAAGAAAATAATGATAGTTCAACCTGCTCTTCAGTATCATTCCAGAGTCACAAGGAAAACAATCTCATTCCTTACCCTCGCAGTTTCTTTCTTTTTTTTTTTTTTTTTTTTTTTTTTTTTAAAAAAAAGAATAATTGCACTTTTTTTTATATTAGTTCAAAACTTTATATATCTTCATTTCTTTTTTATGGAAAACATTTATTTCCATTAGAAAACTTTCGTATTCCTTTTATGTTATTAGAAAATATAAAATATATAAAATAAACATTGATTATAATTTGTAAACTAAAATTATTTTAAGCTTTGCATTAAAAATAAAAAAACAGCAATAATTTTTTTTGATCACTCTTTAATATGGTAAGCAAAACTTATTGAAACAAACAAGTTTAGAAAATTCAATTTCGTACATAGAATATATTCAACTAAAAATATGTATTCACCTGTGATATTGAAAAATACACAACTATAAATCTGCATAGCAGCTTTCTTCGTGTATTTGCAGCTTTTCGTACGACAGTAACAGTACCAAAAATAAATTATCAAAGGAAGGCAAGGGAATTAAATTTTAAACAGATCGTGCTAGGAATACATAATTGTTCTTTTTGCCCAGGAATACTTCAAAAAGCATTTCCCAGAATGCATTCATCCGTGGTGAAATATGAGAGCGTCGCCACTTTGAATACAAAATTTTTCGAAAATATTCTGAAAGGGGAGTAAAAATAACGGCGACTCTTTTGTCAGCTTGAATTTTATGAGTGGTCAATCATTCGGTTTGACGTCATACATGAACGTATTTATTCATAAAATCCTTCAGCCTTAAAGAAAGCCATTTTAAAAAATAAAATTTGAAAAAAAATGTCAGCAGGAATTTTTAATCAATAGTTTTTTTTTTTTTAAAAAAATGTTTAATTGTTAATGAAGTTTGTTTAATTTAAATGATGCAACCCATTAAAATGGCGTCCTTTAGTTATGTGTTATTTTTTCAATTTATTTACGTATTTGCGATAAAATTAACAAATCAATCTGCACCGCGACAAAATTAATTATGAGCAGACAAAGATCTTAAGTAGCTCTTTAATTTGATACTAAGTTCAAATATTTTTAGGTGTAATATTTCTATTCAACATCCATCTTATTACGATTTCAGTATAAAATATTAATTCAGTTGTAATTAATATGAATTTCAAATGTAATTAATATTTCTAAATTGCCTATCAAAGTATAGAAATAAAATTAATATACAATTGAAACTAAGTTACTAATAAATATATAGACCCTTCATGAATGATTTCAATTTTGAGTTATTATTAATATAATTCGATAAGATTAATATACTACATAATGATGAAAACTCTAATTTAAGTTAAAAATCTAATCTGTTATAATGAATATAAAAAATAAAGTTCTTGATGAATTCAATTATAAATGTAATAAAATGACACTAGATTTTCAGGAGCTATTATTATTAAATAACTTGAATAATATACTTTGAAATAGCACCATATATATTGATAGTATCAAGAATAGTACCATCGATTTTTAGTATAAACCAATGTCATCCAATTTCAAAATAATG
>JAPDSC010039035.1:0-41510 GCA_026290005.1 Latrodectus geometricus
TAAAAACTATTATATTGATCAAGCAAGTCTAAGCAGCATTGTTTTTTCATATTTTATTTTTTTATATAAATTGTGCATTATTAACTTTCTAACATTTGAACTTGAAGTTTTGCTATTATAAGTAAATAAAATATTAAATATCACAAATCCAAAATTATGTGAAATTGCATAATTTTGAATGGTGAAAAAATGTTTGGTGTCATTTATTTCCATCTTCATTAAACAGTGGACTGAATTATTTTATTGTATTATAGGTAAAGAACCATGTTTTTCCTGCCAAAATTGTGTAAACAGTATATTGTACTTGCAATGTGTAATTATAGTTAAAGAGGATAATTTTTGTTTTGTGTTCAATCTTTTAGCCATACATTTTTTTATTTATTTTGGCTTTTTCAAGCCTAAATATATCCATAGAATATTTAGCATGTAATTATGTTCAAACATATGCAATTGTTTTTCAAAAATTAATAAATATGTGATATTATAGATATATAAAACACATATACCGTATTTTCCTGTATATAATCCGCTGCGGCGTATTATCCGCACTGCCGTTTTTTTCGAGTATAAGGAAAAAAAGCGTCGCATAATCCGCGGCAATTTCTTTTTCGGCGAATAGTCTAAAATATGTAGTGCTGATAATATAGGTCACATAAAATAAAAAAATGCAAAGTAGGATTAAAAATTTAATAAATTGTATAGAAAAAATGCATTTATTATGAAAAATATCAGTCTAGATCAGTGTTTCCCAACCTTTTTTGTGCCATGCCCCACCTTAGCCTTTCCAAAATTCCTATGCCCCCCCATGTAACATACATAATTTTATTATTAAGAAATTGAATTGTTCTCTTAAGAAACTTAAATGATAGGTTTTAGGAACAAATCACTAGGAAATTGTTAATGAAACACAGTAAGTAGATTTTCAAAACATATAATCAAAAACTGACATTCAAATTTCAAATAATTTTAATAAAGATTTTTCTATATTAATTTATTATTTTAATTTAGTGAGATCCTTGCGCTTGATGCTTGCTGCACAAAGATTTTATATTAAGTTCCAATATGGTTAGCATCAGTCTCAAGTCTCCACGTTGTGTTATATCCAGCCGATTTCTTTTTTTTACCAGTAAATCATTTACAGCACTAAATCCACATTCAGCTAAATATGAAGATGGAAACGGTAGCAATTGTTTTCTTGCACATTTCGTTGAATTTGGGTATTTGATCAATGTTTCCTCAAAAAGCCATGCCATCGCTCCTTTTATATTAAATAAAGTTTTAACTGACTCATCATTTTGTAACTCTGCAAGTTCTTCTTGATACTCCTTATTTGATATATCATACAAATCCACTAAAATTGGCTGCATCATCCATGTTGGAAAATCAATTTGTTTCAAATCAAAAAATCTTTCTTTTAAATCAGCTGATAGAATATTCAGATGATTGACAATAACAAGTAATGCGGTATCAGTTACTTTACATTTTTGGAGCCAATGAAACTGTTGAAAGTTTTTGTTGTTAACATGTTTCTGACATAACTCAACATGAGTATTGAAACCAAATATCTTCGCTTTTGCATCGATAAGAGTTTTATTTGTTCCTTGAAGTTGCTTATTTAATTTATTTAGTTTTTCAAAGATACCGGCTAAATAACTCACAAATGCTTTACCATTGATTTTTAATAGATACTTCATTTCAGGTTTGTCACTTAAAAAATCACTAAGACTATTAAACAGTTCCATAAATCTTTTCAAGCAGTTCCCTTTAGATAGCCATCTTACTTCAGTATGAAGTAAAAGTCTAACATGATCCTCATTTTGTTTTTCACAAAATAGCTTGAAGAGACGTTCACATTTGGCATTAGCTTTAATAGTATTAACACACTTTATAACTGAATGTAGTACTTCATTTAGAACAGGCGATATGTTTTTAGCTACCAAGTTTTCCCTATGAGTAACACAATGCACAAGAATCATTTCTGGATTCACACCTTTCATCAATTTGAAGCAGCCAATTTTCTTGCCCATCATATTAGGAGCACCATTTGCAGCACAAGATGTTATATTTTTCATTGGTATATCATTGACATCTAAGTAGTTTTTTAGCATATTATATATATCTTTGGAAGTAGTGGTGCTTTCTAATCTTTTACAGAACAACATTTCTTCAGCAAAATGTCCTTTATCAATATATCTTACGTAAGACATCAATACTGCCTCACTGTCTCTCAAAGTTGATTCATCCATTTGCACTGTGAAATTTCTAGTTTTCAATTTTTCAACAAGTTGTTTTTCAACATCTTTACTCATTTCATCTATTCTTCTGCTAACAGTATTGTTACTGAGTGGCATAGCTTTTACATCTTTGTCATCTTTTTTAAGAAGTGCTGATATTGACGGTTTTATTAAATTCTCTCCTATAGTATGATTTTTTCCAATTTTAGCGATGTATAAAGAAATTTTATAACTAGCCTCAAGAACACGATTATTAGTTGAAGTATGAGCAGTAAATAGATACTTTAATGTTGTTCTCTTTTCAAAATTTTTCTTTAAAGTATTAAAGTAATTCAAATCTGAATTAATATGAGCACTATAATTCGTCTTTAAATGCGCCTCAAGACGACCTCGTTTCATTCAAGCATTGCTGGCATTAAAGACAAAAAGGAATCCGCTCATCGTGGACAGCGGGTATGAACCCAAATTTTAAATATTCTTCCGAATATTGACGAGTTTTTTTCTTGCTTGCACCACTCATTTTACTATGGGGACTATAAGAAATAAATATAAGATCAATTAAAAACTAAAATTAAAGTATGTGTTAAAATTAATTTAATGTGTTAGAGTAAACATATACTAAAAAATACATATTTATTTAAATGTATATAACACATTTACTACACTGCCATTGCAAAATAATGTATTTTTTCCATTTGACAAAATTTTCTGGAAAGTTATGTTTCTAAAATAAATAAAAATAAAATCAAATACTTACCAATTTTATCTATACAATTTATATATTTATTAAATAACCGAGTTTTTGCAACAGTTTTGACTGACACTTATTTCAAATTAACACCAACTGAATTCTGTGAACACTATATGCATTGCGATGGACCATTCAACTGTGAACAACTGCGTTGTTTACAGAGATTTTAAAACATCCGGGATTCCCCATGGAGCCTGCCGTCTGCCACAGGGAAGTTAACTTGACGACGCCAAACACCCAGTTGATATTTTGGTTACATAAAGCGAAATTATACCCAATAATTATTTATTGTAATTATTTAAGAATTTGCTTTTTTCGTTAAATTTGGCATTGCATTTAAATGGCCCAAAGCGAAAGGGTTAAATTCGTCTTGAGTACATTTTCTGATTGCCCCCCTGAACAATTAAATTGCCCCCCTGTGGGGCGTGGGCCCCACGTTGGGAAACACTGGTCTAGATTCAGTTCATCGAAAAGTGCGATAAACTTAAGATGAAAGCACGAGATCGATCAAAAGCAATAATTTTGAGAAGAGAGTCTTGTAAAACTTATCGATATTTAGCTTCTAATAATTTTTAAAACGATGTTAGACACATTTAAATTAATATATATTTGCTTCGTTAATATTTAAATGATAGAAAGGGATTATTTTCAAATTGCGTATTTTTCACAATTTTTTTTTATACCGCGCGTGCTTTGTTTTTCACTTTGCATTAACACATTTGACCCCATTGTTTTTATTTGCTTTCGCTATGGCTTTTAATTTAAAAATTTTCGCTTGAATATGACGATATACAAATTTGAATATTTTCAAAACGAAACAGCTCACATCAAGGCAAATTGCAAAATGACGTTACCGAATTTACAACCGTAAAATCTTTAAGAGGAACCGAATTCGTTTTTGAACGTAATTGCACAAAGCCGATTATAGTTTAAATAACTCAGGTGTCCTGGTACCACCTGTTATTTATTTTATGAAACATAAAGAGTATTTCTTTCAAAACTTTCTTGTAAGTTTTTCTGATCAAGAATATTTTATCAGATAATCCGCGGCGGCGTATAATACGCACAACGAAATTCGGAACTTTTTTAACACATAATAGGATTGATTATATACAGGAAAATACGGTAATTAAATATAAGCTCATTTTACATCTAAAAACATCATGTTTTTTAAATGGTAAAGCTATATTAATGTATAAAATTAATCCTTTTGTAATTATTTACTGAGAAAATGATTAACTTATGAATGAAGTTATTTTAAATGTATTTTTCTCATAATTAGTTTGTTTTTAATAAACTCAGTAGATTAAATTGGCATCTTCTTATGTATTTGTTAAAATGTAATGTATTATTTGCTATTTATTCAAAAATGCTTATAATTCATGAATTTTAACTTTCTTCTTTTACCAGATATAGTTTGATTTCTATTTTTCATATAAATTATGGTTTATAAACATTTCCCATTTAACTTTATAGAAAGCATATTTAAATTTACTATTTTAAATATTGAGTTTAATATTTTAAGTACTAAATATCTTTAATAAATGTTTTTTAATATAGATTAATTTTAAGTTATTTTATGCGCAATTTTCTTAAATTAATTTGTCTTATTTCACAAATAAAGAATCAATATATTTGGTTAAATTCATTTTTAGGCCATCTACAATGAAAAAACTTTCACCAGGTATGAAGAGATCACATGTTATGCCACCTACCAGTAAGACTTTGCATTCTTCAAGACTTCGATCGATTACATCCTCTTCCTCACCTCACAGATCAGTTGCACGCCATTCCATTCCAAGTCCTGAAGTTTCCATGGACAGGTATCACCTTACTTGATTTAATTTGAAATGATGGATTGACATCCGAAAAATGCAAGCCTTTGAATATGCCTAGATTTGAGTTTTATCTTTTGAAGAGTTGCGATTAAAAAAATGTTTCAAAACAGAAAAATTTACTGGTGTAAAAAGCACCTGCTTTTCACTTTTATTACTTGAGAGTATTACATGTATGAAAGTTCCATATCAAGAAAATTCAAGCTCCTTCATATAGAAGATGTTTTATGATTTCTGAAATATATTAATTTCTTAGCATAAAATTCCACTGTAGAGCAATATTCTATATTTCCATTTTTAAAAAATTTGATTACTATTTTGGATGCATGACACATTCTATATTTGACGTTACTATACTTTTCATACTTAAAAAATAAGTATCGATCTGCATGAGATTTTATGGATATTGTCAGTTTCTAAAACAGGATCTTTATTTTATGTTCAAAGATATTGATGGAAAATTATTTGCTGTGATGGTAATTTAAATGGAAATATTTCTTAGAAATTTTAGGATTTGCCTTGTTTTCAAGGAAATAAATATAAATAATTCTTGCAAACAATTTTTAATAAATTTCTTGAATATTAAAATATGTTTAAAGGAAATATCTACTTTTCAATGAAAAATTTCTTGAACAAAATCAAAAGAAATTTTCAACCAGTGAAGAAGAATAGAAATTCGTACTTATAAAATTTCTCAAATGTACCAAAGCTGTATATTTTGTGAGTGCCTTAAAAATTTTATTAACATTATTTATGAAGTCATGATATTGAAAATAATTTTTTATCACAAATAACAAAACTTTAATTATTTTCAAATTAGAAAACAAGCATTATTTTAATAGTAAAAAGTATCAAATTATACAAATATTAGATTACTAGAACAAATTTCTTTTGAAATACCTGTAAAACAAAAACAAAAAAAACCCCATTATAGATCACACTTTACTCCTTTTCACTGATGTGTCAACCAATATATGGAATAAACAATGGTTGTCTGCAATTACTGCTGAAAAAGTTATAAAATCTAACTCAAAATATTTACTGGAAAAAATATGCTTAACAATGGGAATAACGAATAAAAGTAGCATATATATTTGTTGTTAAGGAAAAAATAAATTGATATTAGGTGATGCTCTACTTAAAAGAAGATATGTAAAAATTAAGAATTCAATAAAGTGAATGAAAATAACTAAAAATCTATGCTGATTTATTAATTTTTTACTACTGGAAGTTTTTTTTACTAGTAGTTTTTTACTATTTATATGCATAATACTTAGCTGGTGATAACATTTACATATTAATAATAACAGTGTTTTACGTTAGTGCTAAAAAGAAGAAAATGTATCTGACTCGTCTTTTATGCATTTAAAAAAGAGGAAGAAGAAACCTTATAAATCAATGGGACATTGATTGATAATGTGTATTGTAATAGGATTAAAAATGACTTTTTTTGCATGATAAATAATGCATTGATTTTATATAATTATTGTATTTTTTTTTTAAATTTTAAAGAATATTATTTGGAAATATTTGAAATTAAAAAGGATTTAGAATTTTTGAACCATTCTAAATTGCCCTTTGAAGAAAAGAACTAAATGAATAATAACTAATTTCAAACTTAAAAGTATATTCCAAAAAAAAATTGTTATAAGGACTACATGAAGTCTACCTTAGTGTTTCTTGATCATTACTTGAGGCTACAGATATAACTATAGCTACAACAATAAAGAAAACCAAGAAAGTCTAAATTAGTAATTAGCATTTTATAAGAAGATTGAACAAGTTAAATGTTGGATTTTATATGAAAAAATTGCTTAGTTAAAAGTTGACTATTTACAAAAGAAAGATTCTTTCTTTGTAAATTAGAAGAACTTCACTGTTAATTCCTGATTCAGTTGTATTTATAATGACAGCAGAATTTTTTTCGCAGATTTGTAAATCATGTATCAACAATATATGCTTTTTGCTAGTTTCTTCAACAGTGTTGAAGATGATGGTTGGATGTTCAAACTATATTTAATTTTTAATGCATGATTAGCTATTGAATGCATTATTTTATTCTGCTGAAATATTGAAAAGTGCTTTATACCAAACATGTAACATACATGATTATTTTATTCTATTTGATTTATTCTGTGACTACCTAAACTAATCCCTTATAATAATGAAGAGTTTAAAGTCTTTTCCTTCGAAGTAGAATAATTAATGTGCATCCAAATCTGTAATGTTTTCATTTTTATCAATACTTCAAAATACCGAGCTGAATATACTGAGGCAATAATGTAAAATTAGTTTATTTTTTATTCTTAAAGTATTGACTACAAAAGTTATTTTAAAGAAGAAAAAAAATTTTATAGGTATGACTTATATGAAAAAATGTATCTCAAATTTACCACCAATTGTTTTATTCATAAATCTGATTATTGCATGAAGTTACTATGTATTAAAAAAAATTGGAAATTTGATTCAGTTGAAGAGATTTATTAAAAATATAGGGATCATCTATTAAAATTCTCATTATAATGTTCTGTATTTTTGTTCAAAATTTTTGATGGAAATATTTTTGATGAAGGTATAGAAAAATGCTTATATACTATGTGAATATTTTTCTTGATATAACAGAAATAAAAGAGTAAATAACTAAGAAAACTGAAAATGCTGATATTCATTCAAAAAGTTATTGAATAAAATATTTCAATTGCCTTTACAATCACTTAAAAACAAGAAAATGGGGTAAAAAGAAGGATTGGAAGAAAAAAAAATGTGCTTAATATGTTGTATAAGTTAAAATCTTGCTTATGTTATTCAAATATGAAGTGAATGCTCATCTTTACTTTTTCGAGGCTAATTACTTGATAAAATACAATTTTTCTGTGCTCTGAAAATATATTAAGACACATTACCTACAAAGTCATCATGTGATGTTAGGAAATAAATTTATCTACAATATGAAAGATTTTATTCTTCTGTCTATAAAATTAAAAATTTAAAGATCCTCTGCAACTTGAAGACTTATCATTATCTTCAGTGATTTTTTTGCTGTATGTGTAGCATTTCATGATTGTTAACATCTGCTGCTGCCTGACACATACAATATTATCAAAATCAACATGTGTCTTTTGATAATGATCTGAAAGTGATCTGAATGAAAGTGTTTGTGTCCATGATTTGTCAAAGCATATTAAAAAAAGTTATATGATTATTTTCAATAACTGTTTTTAGATGCTTTTTTATTGTTTTGAATATGAAAAATTAATTTTTATCTAGTAAATTTACAATTATTTTGCTTTTAAGTTTAGAAAGTGACAATTCTTGAAATATGATAATTATTACACATTTAAATCATGATTAAATATTAAGGAGGTTGCAATATTATTAACCTTATATTTTGCTCTCGAAATTAAAAGGAATGCATCATGAAATATCTGTGTGTGAGTTTTTAATATCAAAAATATTATTTAAAAATAATTTTTATGGAATAATTGAAATTGAATAATTTGTCTCAGTACGTTTAACCAAGTAACCAAAAGGATTTTTTTGAAATTAGTCTAGAGAAGTAACTAAATCATTTCATAAGTGAAATATCACAAATGTAATTTCATTAACTAATTATAAAATATGATTTTTACTGATGAATATATACTTACAAGCAATTAAAGAAGTTCATCATTTTTGTCATAATGTTATTTAATTATAAACTATATCATGCATGATTGGAGCATTATGAGTAATTTCCATATAAGGTTTGAATGCAAGATAAAATTTCCTGTCATTGAAAATAAAAGTACTGAAAATCTTAAGATACTGAAGCTGATACATCTGTGTTTAAAATCTAAACTTCAGAATAGAGAAAACAGCAAGATAGCCATGGAATTTACAAAGAAAATACACGTTAAAGAGTGCAAGATGATGAAGAAATAAAATCAGAAAAAGGAATGGAAATGTGATCAAGAATTTATAATTCCTAATTGTGTTATTAAAATCTTTTCATTTATGATACCATTAAAATTGACTTTTGACTACTGCATTTCATCATAGAAACAATTTTGATTTTAGTTATCTAGGACTCAAAATTTAGAAAAATCTTAAAAAAAAGGGGGGGAGAATTTCAGTATTTTATCAATTGATTTTTTGTGTTATTTTGTGTATAAAAGTCTTTTGGATATCTCAGTGGTTTAGAAAAAAAAGTTAATTATATACCTTGAATTTTACTTGAATGGTTATTTGCTTTCTTATGTACTCCAAATTCTATTTCCGTTTAATATTGATATCCCACAGTATGTTCATATATAGATCCTTCATTTACCTTTAAAACTCTGTAAAAGGGAGAGATTGAAATATTCTAAAGATGCTCTTTGGTTTGTCTGGAAATTCAACAATACTGTCATTTTGATAAAATATTAGTCAATATTTAGAGGCACTTTTTATACTTAATTTATAGTTAAAATTATTTCTTTAAATGTACAATGAATGATTAAACACCACTATGCCTTTAAAAAAATATTATTGTTGAATTGTTTTAGAAATCTGTGGGTTATATACATTCTGTGTCTTATTAGAAAATTTTATTTGTATTTGAAGTATCCTAATATGATAGAATTTTCAAGCATCTAACATATACTGTAATAATACTATTCTCAGAAAAATTATCTGACACTTGGAAATATTATTAAAATGGAGTAAAATATAACTTAATGCTTCAAAAAGTATTTTTTATAAAAATGTCCATGTTACTTATAAGAAACTAATGTGAAATTGAAATGATCACTGATACTTAAACTGCCATGCTGTAATATAAAAATAAATATAGTAATGTTATGTACTATAACACACACACATATTACTATATTTATTTTTATATTACAATATGACAGTTTAAGTATCAATAATTTCATATTTATAATGTACACTCATTTAATTCTAAAAAAACATGCTGCATCATATCTTTTAAATATATAGGTAAAAGTTATTTATTTTTGTAACAATATCTTCAGTATAATCACTCTTTATTTTGCATTTTAATGCTACATTATCATATTCTGTTTTGTAATTTGCTTCTATGAATATATCAAATTAAGTCTTAAATTTTGATGATTCAGATAGTGTTCAGTTGATTGTGTGACAATATCACAAGCTTGATAACTGGTGGAACATTTTATTCTATGAAGTGTTATTAGTTCATTTCTTCATCTTGCTTACAAAAATTTGATTCTGTTTCTTAAATTTTGGGTTGGTATTTTTAAATTGAAATATTAATAAATATCAATATTTTCTATCATTTTATGCAATATATGGATGATTATTTCCTTTCTTCAACTGTGTTTTAGCTTACATTTGCTTTTCTGCATTTCATTGAAATTGGAGATTGCTCTGGTTATTTTTGAATAAGTGTAATATCTATATATTACAATTTATAAGAATTTTTCTAAGAAAAGTCTACATTTTATGTGCTTTAATTGTACAAAATCATTTCTCAGTATATAATACTATGTGATCCAACTATATGGAAAATCTTAAACTGTTTTAGATAAAATTATGAATTGAAATTTTTTATTAATAGATGGTTTATTTTGATAAAATTCTATTATACTGCCACTTTCATTAATTTTTAATTTGAATTTATCCATAATGCATTATTAAATATAGCAATTTATTGTATGATAAATATGCTTTTTTGCTCAACATAATTCAATCATTCTAAACACTAAACTCAGTGGCATGACAGACCCCATTGAGCCAAGGCCTACAGTGCCCATAGCTGTTTTCTTGACCAAAGATTCTTGAAGTGAAGCATATGTTCCTCTTGGATGGTCAACCTAACACGAAACTTCAGTGTTTAGTTTCCAAGTATGCTTGGTACTCAGTTTTATTGACCCACTGAAGGAGTGGAAGATAGGGTCAACCCTACCCAACCCGAGAATCAAACTTCATCTTGGAAGCATTAACGCAATGCCATCAGGCTTTGATTTAATCATTCAGTCAATTAAAACAATCAATTTTAAAACTGATTTGCTGATTTTAGTTTTTTACCATTTTACTACGATAATTTTACTCCTGTTAATACATATATGAATCTTGGGTTCAAACATTTTAGTTATGTTTTCTTTCAATAATGTTTCTTCATGATAATTTTGCAGTATCTGCTTCCAGTTGCCTTGAAAGTGCATATTGCTTACAAAGTAATTTTACTGTTCCATTTTGTCATATGTTTAGTTTGTCAATGGTATATTTTTTCTTCAATGCTACTTTGTAACTATGAAAAAATATATACATTTTCAAGGTTTTAGTATCTATCATTGAAAACTCAAAACATTTTTAAATGTAAGTAAATGAAATTATTTTCTTTCATCATTCTTGACATTGAACTTCTTAAACTCAAGTTAACCAATTAAAATAAAACTTTTTCAATTTAAATGGGTTTACCCCAAACACATTTAATTGTGACATTAGAGAGCAAATTATATATATAGGCTTACACTCTGTTTTCAAAATAATCAACAATTTCAAAAAAATTAAGTCATCATGAAGTTAACTCATTTTTATTATTATTATTTAATTTGCACTTTTCTTGTACAGATTTTGGCATTTTATTCTAATTATATGCTGCTTGCTTTATAGTTAGAAATCATATTAAAACAATTATTAAAATTTAAAATGATACTGAAATTCACAGATTTTGGAAATAGTATCATTTATTTACAATTTTAATCTTTTATATATCAATGCTATAGGAAAAAAAATTAAAAAATCATTGCTGATACATAGAAAGAATTAATTTCTCTCCTTAATAAAATAATATAATAAGCCTTGTGTTGCTGTGGTGTTTTTTCTTCATTGTATATTATGTAAGTCATAACATACTTTATTATGATTTTTTTCCCCGTTGTGTTCTTTAAAATGTCATTGAATTTTAACTGAAACAATGAATAGAAATGAAAATTTTGATGGTTTCCATAACATGGGGTTAAACTGGTAACAAATATTTTCTAAAAGGCAAGTAAACAATTTGTCTTCATTGAAAATGACTCTTTATAAAAATGAGAATTCTTATTTGGATGGAATCTTATTCTATTAGAATAGATTTCTTTATTAGGAATCAGTATTATTCTAGGTGCATCAAATTTCTTTTGAATAAAAAGAAAGTGGCTGCGTTGCTTTTTCACATTCAAAAAGTAACCATTTGTAATGCTGAAGTATAATTATCTGCAATCATAAATCCAAAATATTCTGGAAATATTTATAGTTACATATAATACTTCGACTTTTAAAAATTTGAGTTTTTAAAAACAAGGTATTTTTTATAAATGCATCCATTTTATATTTTACTATTTGAATATTAAACTTTTGACTGTAATTATCTATCAAATATGTAACTTTGGTTGGATTATCAGTTATCCAAAAATGTTAGCAAAAAAATTTATGTTAAGTAAGAGCTGGAAAATATCGCAATAGAATTAGTTTTTAAATTTAAAAAAACTAGATTCCTGTCATATGAAATGTCATAAATGTTCATCACAAACCATATGATATCCACTTTATTTATATGAAATAGTAACTAGCAGAATAGAACCTTTTCAACGGGAGTCTTGTACTTCATCCAAGTCAACTTTCTTATTCCTGGTATAATTCTCATATTGTAAAGTGTTTGATCAAAATCATCAAAAAATCTGCTTGTAAATTTCTACTGAAAACATATTTTATCAGCGTTATTTCAATTTATATTAAAAAAAATTTATTCAGTGTTATCTCTAAGAGTATTTGATCAATTACTAAGCTACTGATAACTTCATTATCAAGTATGTATTTTCCTTTTTGAAGTAATTTGTGTTTTACAATCAGCAATGGTGATGATGAACAAATATCTGTGCTATTTCTATACTCAACAGATTTCTGTTTACAAAGCCAAGTATTTTCAAATGGAAAAAAAAAGGTTAAGCTATACCTATTTTAATAAACCAACAATGAAGAATTTCATTTTCATCATGTTTGAATGAGTTACTTGAGATTTCTTCCTACTCCTAAAACCAAAATGTGCTTCACATCACTTCCACATTTCCTTCAATTCAACTGTAATGATCCTGAATTTTGCAGTATTTGTTTCTAATTGTAGCTTCTGCCAAAACAAACATACAAAGAAAATTATTGATTTGTATTCCTTAAATAATTTTCTTCAATATTAAAGAGGAAAGTGCAACAATTACTTGTGTGTTGCTTCAATGAAAGAAAAATATTTTGTCATTCTTTTGGATTATGTGTTTTGTTTCAAGAATCACAAGAAGATAAGTCTTCATTTTAAAGCAATGTTTACAAAAGATGTTACCTTATTATTGGATGATATAATGAAGATCACAGGAGAAAAAGTGATTTTGGCAGAAAGCAAATATTAATGTTTTCCTACCACCAGTAAATGTACTTGAATGAGGACAAAAATAAAAAAAAATAAAAATTTCTTCAATCCAAATTTAAAATATGAGCTTCAATACCAAATTATATTCTCCATCTGGGTAGCAGATAATGTAATGTGCTCTATACACACAAACTAATGGGGATCTCTCTATTTTAAAGGTATGTAGTTTTTAAACTTTTTGAATTAAAATTATCAAATTTAATTCAATTTAATTTTTTGGAAATAGATTGATTTGTATTTATTTTAACCCATTTTTAAATGATATTTTTAATTTATTTAATTTGGTGAGGCATACCTTTTCTTTCAGGTTTGGGTTTCAGCATTTAAAAATTGGATAGTATGTAAATTAATATTAAAATGAAGTGTAAATAGTTTTATACTATTCCATTAATACTCTAAATAAATTTATGATGTTTTTAGAAGTCGTAGTTTCAAGAGATCTAAATATGAAAAAAGAAAAATGCAATCAATATCTCCAGTTAGACACCCATCATCATCACCTATCTCTCACCATCAAGATTCCCCTCCTTATCATGGAGAACGGTATTTAAGTACAAGGTCACCTGTAAGAGAAGATCGCTTAGAGCCTCCTCCACCTAAGAAAAAAATGCGCCGGTAAGTTATAGAAAAATCAAAATCAATAGAATTCCAAGCATGTTTAATCAAGTTTTCTATTAATTTCTCAATTAGACTATGAAATTAGATGAAAAGAGAAAATTCCATATTTTAGTTTCCCTTTTTTATGAATTATTTACACAGTAAATGCTCATTTTAAAGAAACAGTTCATAAAATAGAAAAATAATGTATTAGAGTATTCAAATCTGATATTTTTCCTTATAAAATACTCTCGGAAAAATGCATTATAAGAAACATGTATAATATAAGAATCATTTTTAAAAACGATACTTTCACGTTATTGATGGAAAATTAAACAAAGTCATTTATCTTTTCTTGCTTAAAAAGCATTGTTTAAAACATATTTCCTTTTTTTTTTTTTTTTTTTTTTTCTTTTTTTAAATCTAAAAGCATTTTGTGGAAGTTTTTACCATTAAAAAAGTATTTTAGTTACTATTTGTTTTACAGATGTCTTTACACTAAATCATTTTCTTGCTCGTCATCTGAAAGTACTTTTTCATTCTCGTTCATTTTAGTCTGAATATTTTTATCATCCAATTTTTCTTCTATACATATCACATGTGAGTGTATTCTAAATATTGGCTAAAAAATTTTAGGCAACAAAAGGAGTTCTTTGTCAGCGTTCATACGTGAGTGACTCATCTTCACTCAAGTCATTAGGTAAATTGCCTTGGCTATCTTAAATTATGGTGAATTCTCTAATAAAGCCTGTGCATGTTGAAATGCTCTCGATGTTGTCTTTCCTTCAACATTTTTCAAAGGATTAATTGGCAAACACATTGCTTCTAGTAAGTCAATTTCATAAGATCACTCCAACTCCAAGGCCATAATCCCTTTTTGCAAAAGTACCCTGTGATAATTGCTCTTGAAGCTGTTGATTAGGTTCTAATCCATAGATTGTAAAACAGAAATTACCCCATTACATTTATTACTTCTAAAACTAAGTGTTCTTTTGAGTAAGATCATAAATAATAAACCCACTAGTCTGTGCCCAATCAGCCTTTAGGTCGTACTCTAACAAAAAATGATTTCGGAGCACCTTCTTTTCATTCAAGCTTTTATTCCTAACTCCTCTTTCATCATACAATTTTCTAAGCCTCACTGTGTCTGGTTTTAAATTTGCTGAACCAATCACTGTGAAAATGTTTTGAAATCTTATGTTGAGCTTCATAGCAAAGCAGTTGCATTTTTCTGTAATCACCTTACCAGTAACAGGAATTCCTCTTATTTTTCTCAATCATGTAAGCACCTTTTTTTCCAGTTTAGGATATTTTGCTTCTTTACAATATTTTTGAGCACTTTTGTGGCAATGTTTGCTTTTTCAAGAAATTTTTTCCTTAGTTTTTAAAATTGTTTCAGAGGCTTTTATTTGGAATTCTATCTATTTTGGTAATTTTTGTCTTATTTAATATTATTTTTTGTCTTCCTTTTTTAGAATTTATTTTTTGCTTTGACTGATAAACTTATTTCTCCAACTATGACATAACTCAATTGCAACAAATCCTCAATGAAACCAGCTCAGCCTCCTGTTTGACATACAGAACTTCATAAATTGAGTTGTTTGAATGAAGTGAAACCAACTATTGAACAACAGAGCTCAAACTTTTAAAAGGCTTTTCCTTTCTGTGTTTTCACAGGGGGGGGGAAGAAGAATTTTTTTTCTTCTTTCTATGCTGTTAACATATGTTGAAGACAAGGTTTGAATTTGGCATTACACTTCTTCCATTAATTGTCTGTCTCAAATGCATGTGTCTTTGACTATTGCTCCCACTATGTCTGGGATGCCTTGACATGTTTTCATTGTTCAAGAATGAATCAAGTTCATTAAAGATTAAAGAAAGATAAAAAAAAAAAAAAATTAAAAAATATCAGATCATACAAAAAAAGAAAGAAAACTATTTGTTAGAAATAAAAAGTTTTAAATTTTAGTTTATAAATGGTAGTTAGAACTATCATCATGTCCATGGTAGGGACTAACCACTAATTCATAAAAATGTAGGTGTTTGTAAATTAGAGCTCATAAATCCAAGCATCTGCTGTAATATGCTTTACAGACAAAAAAAGAATTACTGGCAATTAAGTGATTAATGTTTCAGCCTTTAGCTGTTTATCAATACCTCATGAATTTAACCATTGTAAACTACTACAAATAGTTATGCTACAGCCATACTAGTGGTTAATAATACTCTTTGATCACATAAGCATTATACACAAAATATCAAAGAATGGAAAATTAACTTCTTGCATTGAAAAAAGTAAATATTTTAATAATTTAAAAGGATTTTAAAATGTTGAATAGTTTTGACTGCATGCATTTTAAAAGGATTTCACAATTGAATCAGTTACTGTACTTAAAAGTTATTTTTAAATATTTTAAAGTTGAATTATATTAATAGGAGTATTTATAATAGATAGTTTAAGTATTTATTTTTTATTTATTTTAATATATTTTTTAAACAAAGATGCCAGTTATCTTTCATTTATGTAATTCAATTCTATATTAAGAGAAATGAGAATTATTCACATTTTGTAAAAAGTTTAAAGTGTAAAAATTTTTTTAATCAAGCATAATTATGCATAATTATAATTAACTAACCCTCATGTGCCAAAAAATGACTGTTGTGTGACAAATAAACCAACCAACCATAAGTATGCATAAATATTAATCCTTTTGCAAATTGTGACTTTTTTAAAAATTATCGAAAAGTATTTTCAAGTACAATGAAAAACTATTTTCTTTAAATTACTTCATCTGTTTTTAGAGAACCGGATAGATTTCTTTCAAACTCGAGTCTGCATAAATCTTCTGAAATTCCCTTTATTACTGATTCTGGATCATCATTAAGAAATGAAGTAGCACCATCTCACTCTGCTACTGTTCCTATGATGTCTCATAACTATTTGACTGATCCTGTGTCTGGTGAAAGAGTTGAGCGTAGTTTTCACAGCCATTCTCGACCACGGCATAGGTATGATCAGTTATTAAAAAATTGTTGCATAATTTGCATTGTAAGTTGTGTAGGAAATTAATAAAATATGTAGTTATAAAACTAAGAAGTCTAAATTGAGATAAAATGTCCTGTACAGAAACAAAAGTTCTGATAATATTAACATCAGAAACATGATTGTACAAAAAATAAATTGACTTGTTTTGCTGTTTTCTAACTTTTTTTTCAGCTTTTTTTTGTAATCATTCATTTCTATGAGCATGTCTAGTTCTGCAAATTTAACAATGTGTTATATCACAATGTTTATATTGTGCTTTGAATTGTTATCATTGCTTTGTTACTATTGGCTTCTCTTGGGAATTAAATGATCCACATGTTTGCTGTGTGTATGGAGACCTGTGCTTCTAGAAAGAATGATTCTGGTAATTGAGGCCCTCAAAGACCAACACATTACTTTGGCCACTGCTTCAGATGAACAGAAAGTGTGTTATGATTCTCAAAGTATCAATCTGCTTACATGAATCAAGCAAGTGTACTTTTGCTGTGTGATTCATTTAGGGTGGGGGCCACTTCATATATGTATCAAAAACATATAGGATCTTACTAGCACTGATACTCTATCCCCTTGTAGGCTATATAGTGGGGTCAGAATCCTAGAATAAACAAATTTCTTTAGGGGGTACTTCTAATTCTCTTCTCCCTATGAAGAATACAAAATATCTCTGAATAAAGAGGATGTGATCAGAGATATTTTGTCTTTAAAAAAATGAAGGGCAATTTTGATAAAATTTCTCTATTTTTTTATTAATAAAAATCATTTGTACAGTTAGAAATATGAAACATTTTCACAAAATGAATGCATTCATTATCAGTATTCCTCCTATATTTACTGGTGGCTTAAAATCAAGTAGTTATGCTGTTTGTGGTATTGTTTTTAGTAATATATTTTATAACTATAGACTGCATGGCTCATGTTCTATTTACAAAACCCAAACTTTGCTATTATACATGCTCTAGAACTGATACCTTCTTATTTTCATTTAAAGTATCTATATAGAAAGCCTGAATCTGTTCATACAATTGGACCTTTTTAATGACAAATATCATCCAGTCATTGTGGAAATATTAGATATTTAAAATATACTGAATAGCAAAGGATATTGTTTTTTTTTTGGGGGGGGGGTTCAAGTCCTATCAACATTGCTGGCGATGAGATTTTTACTAAAAATGTTGACTTTTCTTTTAAACAAACAATAAATAATATGATTTATCCCCTTACATTCCTTTGCAATGAACATATTTGTTTGTAAACAAGCACTTGTTCTTATCTCAGATTCATCCAATATGTCATGTATAACGTACCATATACAGTACGTCATATTTTAATTGGCTATCCTAATTTCAATGATTTACTCTTGTTATTTTTAGCAACACTATTTTAAGTTTATCAGATTTGATTGGGTTTAAACTAGACAGAAATTTTTTGTATTTTTATGTGCAATTAGTTTCTTAAATTCTATTTAAACTTTTATCTTTATTAATCTTTTACATAAATTTTAATCTATTTTTAATACATATAAGAAGCCTTTAGTAAGGAATGGAAGTGATTTGTATTGTATAATATCTATATGATCTTCTTAAAGAGTGTTTTTATGGTCTTAATTTATACAATGAAATTTTCAAATACACTTTCAATAAATTTAGTTTGATTCTGTCTATTATGATTATCTAAATAGAAAACATGCAAGTATTCTTGAATATAGAAAGTGTAATCAATCTGTATACTTTAAAGTCTTGAAATTTGTTAATTTAAAAAATAATTTCTTATTCTAAATTGTTAAAAAGTTAAACATTTTTTTTACGTTCATATTTACTATTATATAAACTTATTAATATGGAAAAACTTCTGATTGTTCCATTCCTGAAATGAATTTTTATTGTAAATAGATCTTTTTTGTACATCAATGGAAGAGATCCCAAAAATTTTGTGGTCTTAAAATTTAAAATGTTAATACCTTCAGTGCAACATTGAGTTTTTTTTAAAGAAAGGCACAGCACTATTTTGAATGGTCAAATAAAAGTGTATAAATTTTCTGATGTATTTAAGATGTAGAAAGAATTTATTTGAAGTTTTTGTATTAAATATTATCTATTAGTAAACCATAAGAAACTCATATATTTGATTTTTCAAAGAAATGATAAAATATAGATCTACCCTATACACCTCTAAAAAAAAATCTTATAACCAAAATTTAAAATTTATTTTGTTTGACACTTTATTTAAGTTAAGATTTTTAATGCTCTAAACTTTCTGTAACTATATTAAGTCACTGAATGTAATTATTTATTCATTTTCTGTAGCCCACCTCCTGTTTCAAGTAACTCTTCAAAAAGACCACCACCTACTTTGAAGAATTCTTATGATAGTGCTGGGGGAGAAAGGTATAAAACTGGAAGTTCTATAAGCTTATTTCCTTCTAAAAAAACATATGCTCCAGAAAAAGCATATGCTCCAACCCTTAATGAACGGTTCAGTAGTGTGGATGCATCACGTACTGAGCCTCGCATTCGATACTCAAGAGAAGACTTGGAAAAAATAACAATAGATATCCGACGCAATTTGAGAGAGTGTTCACCAACTTTAAGACAAATGGCAAACCCAATGGATGTCAAATTAGTTAGAAGGACTGATGAAGGACACAGGCCTGTATTTGACAGAGAAATAAAGAAAGCTCCAAGAGATATGAGGGAAGATCCATATTATGAAAAGAAATTATCAGAGGACAATATATACCTGTCTTCACATTCCATTGATTTAACGGTAATTGAGAATTATGAAATAACGAGACATCGATTTGATACTCATCATGCTCCATTCCATTCGTCTAGTGGTCGTTCTTTGAGTGATAGATGGCAGAATTCAGAGGGAAGAAAAGAAAGTGCGCCATTAGATCGCGTAAGATTGTTTTATATATGCATTCGTCAAACATTTCTTTATGTAATAATTTTATTTTGATAATATTTAGGGCCTTTGGCTCTTATTTAGTTTTAAAAAAATATTTATTTATTTTACTGTATTTTTCAGTTGAAATAAAAGGTTAATGGGTACTTTTTAATCATTTTTTTAATTTTCATTTTTGAAACATAATTTTGCAAATTTCTTTCATTTGTTAACTTAGTGGCAAGTAATGATAGTAAATTTTTTTAAATTTGTTTATACTATTATAATAACTTTCTAATTCAGCTTTTCCCATTTCCATTCTTAAATTATCTTTAACTCAAAAAAATGATTTAAGCAGAGTAAGAAAATTGAAATTTTTAAGACAATTTTTTAATGATCATATTTGTTACAGTAATTATTTAATTTTTTTTTATTCATAACTAACTAAAGTTTTAAAAATAAAAATCCTTTAAGTTGTAAAAAATTGCAAAATAATGAATTCATGACAAGTTTTTTAGTCTTGATTTTATTTTTTGTTGCATTAATTAAGCATTTTAATTTGAAAAAGTTTTAAAATGTATTAAAGTTTGTCAATAAACATTTATTGTGGGAATATCTTTTCAAAAGTATATTAGCTTGCATCTGCAGTAAGTTTTGTGTTCAATATATTTTTATTCTTCAACTTTTTTTGTTTTGTTTATTTTAATATTCATATCAATATCTGAAATGTGTTCATATTCCGTTTAATGCTAAGTGCTTATTAATATTCCTATTAGGTTTATTGATCACACTTTTAAAATAGTTTTAAATCATGCTTCACTGAAATAAGTTCTTTATCATCTGTAAAGTGATAATTTTGTAATGAATATAAATATGATGCTAAATATACATTTATGTAACTTTAAACTTCATTTTTAAAGGATGAAAGAGAATATGAAAGAATTCCTCCAAAAAAAGGTTTTATTGAAGTAAGAAATCGTTCAAAATCTGGTGATAGGGATTTTCGCTCTGAAAGATATACAGGTGTGTAGATAATAATACATGCCTAATTTATATTGTTTTTAAAATTTAAATTTTTCCTTTTTTCATTATATCTTTAGATTTTTTTATTTTCAATGAAATATACTATACAATTTTATATTTAAGAACTGCTTTGTATAATATTTGGTTTAAAATTGTGTTACATTGATTTTAGCTGATGAATTTTTCTATATTTATAGTTTAGTGAGAAAAATAAAAATTTACTTAAATAAGCTTTAAACGAAATTTCCATTGTTAAAATTGTTTTATTTCCTTACAATAAAGAATTACATTATAATAAATCAAAATGAAAAACAAAGTTCTTAGAAAACATTGAATAAGCAATGTAAGTAGACAAATCAATGGAAAATCTTAAAATTTTTGGAATTAAGAATATATTATTTGAATAAAACATGTCTTTTTTTAATTTTCTATAAGGAACTTTTTATTATTTCATAATATATTTAATGATTATGAATGTATAAAAATAATTTTAGTAATATTCTTTTATCAACAAATAATTTACTGAATTTTTCTATGTAATTATAATTTTCTGAGAAGTACATAGTTTATTATCTATAAAGCAAGCTTACAGATTATTTTTAAAAATTTTCTCTCAATCCTTAATTGGTGCAGCTTGTCCTTACTTGAACCTTACGCAATTAAAACCAACCAACCATCTCAATCCTTAATTGTCTCTACATAAAAGTCCAACAGCAAATAGATTTGTCAACTTTCCCAGTTTTGATTGAAGTTTATATTTTATCACAGCTTCACCGATTCAATACACATCTGATTCTTTTAAAAATTTTCATTAGAAAAAAAGAATAAAATATGAAAATGCAAAATAATATCTTCTTATTTTGTGCTTAATATATATTAACAGGGGAATAAATTGATTTGATAATTTCTGTAAAAACTTGTATTATTGTTTAAAATAGTAATTATTGAATCTTCCTTTCCTATATAAGAAAAATCGTAATTCACTATGAATGATGGTATTACTGCCAATTGATATGTTATATCTAATAATGAATTGGTAGATAATTTAATAAAAAGTTAGATTATGTAATTTCCAATTTCTGTTTGATTTAGCTTTCCTTGTGCTCTTGTTTTTAGTGCATTTCTTCAAAAAAATGCTCATCAAAGTCTATGATAGGATAACATTCTACATCGTTAAATGCCCTGTGTTTGGTCCCACTGACTATTGAATAACAAGTTGAATGTTGTATTTTTGTATGCATATTTGTCAATGTGGGTGCTTGGAGGCTCTCCAAGTTTTCTCTTTTGTGACATGTAAATACAACTCACTACTATGAAAGGCCCTCTCAGAAAGTAGTTCATGTGGTTGACATATAAATGCCTTGGTCTGTTAAATTATTCACTGTACAAACTCAAAGTTTTTCTTTCAAATAATTATAATGTTTGAATTGGGGGGAAAATAATATTTTTTTTAATTCTTTATATCAAAAAAAGGTAGCACGATCTTTTTTTCTTTGGATTTAAAGTAGAGTAAAATCTTTTGATAAATAGTATTAATCAGACATTAGCCTTGTTCAGGAAAATATTTTATTTTCAATATTTTGAAGAAAACAGTATTACAGTCATGGATTACTGAAAAATTGTTATTTTTCATAGTTTATGAAAAAGTCATTAGACTGTATACCCACATTGTACATTATTACGTTGAAATAACTTGAAAAATCTGTTCATCTTATCACCTGTTCCCTATTTATGTCACTGGACTAAATATTGCTTATTTAATTTTCAGCAATTTTTTGTTATATCATTTTTGTTAGTTACATTGATCTTCAGTGCTTGTTACACATTTGTAATTCTTGGTTACAATAATAAACTGTACAACTTAATATCTTTTATATATATATGTATATAAGATACTAAGTTGTAAATTTTATTATTGTAACCTACAGATTTACTGAGGTAGTCATAAAAGAACAAAGCAATATTATGCCCCATCAGAAATTTATTTTATCCATTTTCACCTCAGTTTTTAACTGAATTGTTGATTCACATGCGTCCACATATTTTAATATTATTCTGCAGTTAAGATATTTTATTTGGTTTCTTTTTTTATAATTTTTTGGGAAATAAATTATCAATTGTAAATAAGTTTTAATCGGATGAAAAAAATAATAATTCCATGTTATTATTTTTCTCCCAACTAAACTCATTTTAGTATAAGTTAATTTAATTGGGACTAATTAATAACATTAATTAGGTTCTCAAATAGTCACATGTCTCTTGTATTTTTATCTGTAACCTGAAAATGCTATTTCTTTATAAAGCTTGCTTTTCACTTGAAATTTATCATCTGTGTTATATTATAAAATGTATTATTAATTTTAGTAGGAGAACCAATAAGAAGCAGGTCTGATTATCATGAAAGTCAACGTCGTTCCGTTCCAATTCCTTCCGATCCTAGGTGAAATATTTTTTTAAATGTATTGTCTTTCAATTCTGTTAGTGAAGAAAATATGAATTTGCTTATATTATTTTATTACATTTGTATTCAAATAAATACTTAACATTAAATATTAATGTAAATTCTTTTCTAAAGGTTCATAATGCTATTGCTTTTAGAAATTCAATTGTAATTTCAGATTAATCCCAATTATACAACTTTTATCATGCATGAAAATGTATTGTCATATTCATTTCAATAATTTTCTATTAAATGGAAAGGAAATATAAAATATTTTTTAATACATAACAAATTTAGAGAGATGAAAACTGATTCGTTATTTTCAAATTTATATTTGTTAAATAAGCATAATAAAAGCATTACTATTTTGCAATATATTTTCATTAATAATAAACATAGTATAATTATAATTAATCTGAACAGATTGTCTTTTATTGTAGTTTACACAAATATTAACAGTAACAACCTTTAAACTTGTATGATTATTTCTATTAATATTTTACTGGTTAAATAAATTATTATATGTAGTAAATTTTTAAACTTTGATTACTGCTTGTCATGTGTAATATGCAATAATTACATTTTTAATTGTGTTTTGTAACTTTTTATCACAAACTATCTAGGGATAAGAAAAATGCACTTATAAAATGTAAATTTAAAAGTAAAACTTAAAAATATGAAAATGTAGAATAGCAATCCAAAAAATTAAAAATTTTCTAAAATTTTAACCTGGGTGATGATTAGCACAACTAAAACCTGGAAATTTTTATTTCTTTTTTACATTAATATTTTGGTTATGTGTTGTTGGAAAATTTTATCAAACTCATTAATTCCTTATTTTACTTTCTGAAACTTTCAATTAAATCAGACTAAAAAGAAACAGAATATTTGTATTATCCCTGTCTGATATTAACAAGAATACAATATAATGTTAACAGATTTTAACCAGAAAACATACTAGTAAACTATTGTAATTTGCTCATACAATGTTATATTTTGGGTTGAATTTTACATTTTTACCGCCATTTGCTAAAATGATACAAGTTTGCCAAATTGGACCAAAAGCCTGGTGTTCTTTTTAATTTCTTGAATATGTTTAGTAAGTAATTTTAAGATATGAGCTGCTTATAAAGTTTAAAAATAAAGAAGAAAGGAATTTTTAATATATTTTTAGACACTATTGTGATGTAATGGTAACGATTATTGAAATTTTAAAATCCTTTTTCATCCAGTTTTAAGTTAGTTTGATCTAATCCATAATGACTATTGGACAATCTATTTAGTTAAATAAAGATAATAAAAATTTATTTAAAATAAATGTTAAATATATACACCTTTTTAAAAATGCATAAGTGGCTGGAAATGCAATATTCAAAATAGCATCTGCCATTTTAGCTCTTCATTTTCTTAGAAATATTACCTATTAAAATTTCTTAATAGAAATTGAATTTTCATTAAAAGAATTACAATATGATTATAATTTGAAGGTTTCATTTTAAAAAAATGATATAACAATTATCTTTTTCAATTTGAATCATGATTTTATGAATAAAAGCTGTATGTGTTTTGTAAATATTAATAAAATTGTATTTTATTTATTTATTTGTTTGTTTAATTTCAGGAAAAAGAGTATAATTTAAAGTTATGCATTCAATTTTAACTAAAGCAAGCAAATTATGATTAATTCAGAAATAATATGAATGTAACATAAGAACTCTAAAATATAAAAAAATATATATTGTTGATATAAATTCTTTGTGTATTGTGATTAAATCAGCCACTAATATTCCTTGATTGAATAAAAAAAGAAGTTGTTTATCTAAATATCTTAGTTCTTTATGAAAAGTTTTTTTGGTATGTAGAAAAGTGCAGCATTTTAAGTTATCATTTTAAGTAATCTCTTAAAATGTTAAATAATTCTTAAATCTTTTAAGAGATATTGTCTTATTAATATTAAATTATTTACTTAAGAGTGTCTCAATTCTAGGTATTTAAGTTTTTTATCATTCTTTATATGCATAAATTTGTTGACTGAAGTGAAAACTGATTTAAGTTTGTGTAAGCCTTTTTGTTCTGTTTATCACCGCATACATTTATTAGTAAAAAAATATGACTATTGTTTTTACCCATACAAAAGTTTTTAATGTTTCATGTATCCGTAAGAGATCTGAAAAATTGAAAATCATTTTTGACATTGAAGAAAAGAAATTAATAAAGAAGAATCTGTTGCAATATTCTTAATACTGAAAAATTTCATGTTAAGATCTTCAAATTGAAAAATGTGGGAATATCTTTTTATTATCTAATGCATCTGCAATTAACTTGTCATATAAATTCTGTTTCTTTTCTGTAAGCCTACAGCCTTATAGAAAAGAATCAGTATAATGTATCTTATGAATTTAAATTTTTAAATCATAATATCATTCATATGTTTTCAAAAAGTCTATTTTGATATTATTAAAATTTAAAATTTTCTAATACAGTAGAAGTCCATTAATCCGGCATCCAACAGTCCGGAATGCCCGATAGTCCGGCATCGCTCCGGAAAATTGTAAAAATTTTGGTTTTCTCCCGAAGTATGTCTGTAAAGGAAATAAAAACCCTCGGGAGCTATTCGGAAGTTTTCTGAGTGGTTCGAGATCATCCGGAAGCGCTCGGTATTGTTCGGAAACAATTAGCGGCCGGTTAGTCAATAGTAAAAGTAACTTTTGAAACTGTTATAAAAAAAGTGATTTTCGTTCTAACTGTACACAGGGTGACCATGTTTTCAAAACCTAAGCCTAAATAAAGTGACTCAGATGCCGAAATGGAAGAAAAGGAAAAATCAGCTGGGCAGAAGCTGCAGCATCACTAAATAAGTTTATCTCTTTTGCTGAGGCTAGTACAGTGCTTCAGAAATTATTGATTTCCTTATCATTAGAAATAAATTTTAAACTAAACGCCAAATGTCAAGAAAACAAAAAGACATTCGTGACTTTTTTAAATCTAAGTGAAATATGTTTTACAGTACGTGTACATACATTATATGAAATGTAAAATAAACTTTGTTGTATGCATTTGCATACTGTATTTGTAGTTTAATTATTAACCTATTGTTCTTATAATTACCGTCCGATAGTCCGGAATTTTCGGTAGTCCGTCACCGAGCCGGTCCCGAACGTGCCGGATTATCGGACTTCTACTGTAGTATCATTCAAAACATTAGAGATGTCAATATTATAATAGTTAGCAAAAATAAGTTTAGTACTTTTGTCTAGGTGGCAAAACAAAATTATATTTAGATTAACAAAAACTCTTAAAAATAATTCATATTATATGTAGCCGTGTTTTATGAATTTAATGAACTTGGGAAATCTGGTTTATTTTTCCTAAGAAACTGAAAGAACTGATAAATTCAATGATTACAAAGTTAACTATCTTTTAATGGAGCTAAAGAAAGCATTAATATTAGATTAGTATTAATAATTTATCAAAATGTAAGCTAGCCTGTTGAATGTATAATTAAACAAAGAGGTTAGTCTGAAGTGTACATATATAGTGGTTTAGTAATTTAAGAAAGTTAGTATCTATAAACAAGAAAAAAGCTATGTTTTTATTAAATGGTTATGATGTGGATAAAAAGAGAAATTATTCAAATTTAAGTTCTGCGCTGCAATTGCATGAATTATACTTTTCTTGGTTGTCATCTCAACTTTTTTTAAATACTTTGATTTTAACATAAGTTATTTTTATTAATCTTTGAAGTTTATGATATATTAATAGAAAGGAGAGCTGTGTTATTAGATTTAAAATTTTTTAAAATATGCATTACTCTATCCAATATTTAATAAATTAATGTAAAGAAGTTTAATAATTAGTTATGTGTTTTTATTGTACATGTAAACACATTTAGTGTTCTTGAAATCATTGATTTTATGTATAGTTTAAATCAAAGATATATTCATATTAATTTTTACCAATATCTATTACTATCATCGTTTGGAAATACAAGTTTTGTTTAACATTGAAATTGCCTCTTTT
This sequence comes from Latrodectus geometricus, assembly GCA_026290005.1. NCBI lineage: Eukaryota > Metazoa > Arthropoda > Arachnida > Araneae > Theridiidae > Latrodectus > Latrodectus geometricus. The sequence goes on from JAPDSC010039035.1 coordinate 27,237, forward strand.
AAGTTAGGTCAAGCAAATTGCCTTTTAGCATTTTTGTTATTTAAAAAAAAAAAAAAAAAAAAAAAAAAAAAAACCTGTACATTTTCTTAATGAATGTTCTTTATTCAATATTTTCTAAATTGGCTAAAATTTATGCTGGATGTAGTCCATATCACAAAAATTAAAACTTATTGTGTATAATTATTGTAATGCAAATTACTGTTTATCATTGAGTTAGAAATCATTTTTATCAGATATATTGAAATATAGACTATTTGCAGGAGAGAAATCATTCCTCACAAAGAAATTTCTCCACTAGAAATGAGACGTAGACTAGATATGAAACGAAGTGGGATTGAAAGAAAATCTTCACCTCCTATTCGTTCTGGTTCTAGAAATCATTTCCATCCACCGACTGAAAAAAGATATTCTGAAAGTTTATCGTCACGAGGTGAGTTTGTTGATTTTGGAAAATAAGTTCAATTTCAAAGAAACTTGGGTGAACTTCGTTTCAAGGTTAATTTTATCCAGATTTGTTATTTTTATATTAAAGTACTGAATAAAAAAAAGTGAAATGAGATTGTGTCTCATTTCATAACTCCATTTAACTTATTTCAATTATGAAATAAGTGAAATGAACTTGTATAAGTTCCAGTGTTAAAGAAATATGGAAAAGTAAGATAAATTAACTCTACCCTTTCTTAAAATAGTATCTGAATAAAGTCTCTTATTTCCAAACTAGAAAAACATTTTCTAATGTTTTACAAGTTAAGAATGTTATAATGTATCTTCCAGTTTGTAAAAATTAATTTCTTTTTTAAAATAAAATTTAGAGAATATTAAGTAATATCTTGACAAAATATTTATCACAAAATTCTGCTGTTTAATTTACCATGTTGGCAGTTAAGGATTGAATGTTAATTTGTCTAATGAAATAATTTAATTAATGAATTATAAAATAACATTAATCATGTAATGATGATTTATTAAAATATATATCAAATAAAGTCAGTGAATAAATAATCGATGCTCTTTCAATAGTCTGAAATAATTGTGGAAAAGCTTCACTTTCTCTGAACAAATTGTCATTACCTTCATGATATTAAAATTGCTTTTTAAGTTTCATGTGTCTATAAACCTTTTAATAGATTTTTTTTAAATTATCATTGCATTTATATTCATATTTAAATAAATTTTAGAATAATTTTTTATATTTTGTATGTTTTATCTAATGATTTGAAAATTTAAGAGTATCAACAAAATTGAACATCAGTACTTAGGATGATCCTTTAATGATGAGCTAAAACTTTATATAATAGTTCAAAATATCTTGAGTGGCCATAAAAAAAAATGGAAATTTGATTAAGTTAGTAAAAATTTCTTTCTTGTTTTTCAAATACTGAGAAATTTTAAAATCTTTGCAATGGTCCAATAAGATACTTAGTTGCATATCCACTGTTAGCTTTGTTTGGTGTGCTGTACACTTAATATAAAGCTTTTTATGAAGTGGTTTGTTAAAATTATAACGTCTTTTTAAATTGGTGTGATAAAATAAATACTTTTATTTCTAGCAAGACATTTTTATATGATAATGAAAATATAATTTAATTAGGTTGCCTACTTTTGTATTCATTAAAAAACAATCTATATGCTATAAAAAATTTATTTCCATCAAAATTTTAATGACTTTTTTATTTTATTGTTTATATATAAGTAGAGAAACATCATAATGATCATCGTTCATCTCCTATGGAATCGCACAAGTGGAGTAGTCAAAAGAGCAGACCTGATATTAGAGAGGAAAGGTTATCTGAATTTTCTCGTCGACCCGATAAATACAATTATAAGTCTTGGCCAGAAAGAAGAGAATCATCACCCTCAAGCTCTTCTTACTTTGAGGTATAAATAATTTCATGTAAAAAGTAAACTTTTTTTCCCTTCACTTTTACAAAATTATTTGCAGATATATTGAAAATTAATTCATTAATTAGTATGATTTTTATTTATTCATTTTTTAATCATTAGTATGCTTTTGTGCTTAATCTTTGTCTTGCATATGAAAGAGCTATTCTAGGAAACGACAGTGATTATTAATTAAAGTAAAAATGTATTCGAGAAGTTAAATGTTGCATATTAAGATATTGGTAAATTACTGATGAGAGTATAAAGTTGCTGAATAAATGTGAAAATTCAAAATATTGATATATTATATATTAATCTTGTTTTCAAATATTTATCTGGAAAAAAAATATTTTTATTAAAGGAAGTATGTAAAACAAAAAAAATGCATCCTATTGAAAGAAAAAGCTTTAGAATTTGCAGCTGAATTAGTTGGAGAGAAAATCAAGAATTAGTTTCTATTAAAACCGTACCATTTTTAAAAATTCATAAAAGAATTTTATTCATAAACTGTCTATTTTAAATAAAATTTTGAGTAGAAAACTATTTTATGCTTACTTTAAGTAGTTTTAATAATTAATTTTCATACATGTACTCTCAATGTTATTTTATCTTAATTATTTTTTATTCTAAAAATTGGTAGTTAAATAGATTTTAACGTATTACGTAAATGAATTACTTGTTTGATTAGTATAAGTTTAATATTAAAGTAGAAAGCTCTAAAAGTTATTAACAAATATTTCATTCTTTACTGATATTTATTGTAATTAAAGCATAGTGGAAGAGAAGGTCTAGAATCTTATCGAGGACGTGGTAACTCCAGGCCATTCCGTGCATCACGAGGGTTTCGAACTAGGGGTTTTAGGGGAACTCCAAGGGGTAGTTTTCGCTCTCGGGGTTCGCTTGGTGGAGGATATAGAGGTTCTGGTAGTCCAAGAGGAAGAGGAGCTCCAAGAAGTAAGTTTTACAAAATCTAAGGATTATTAAAAATACTGGTCATATTTAATTGATTATTTTGCATGTCTATAGCTGCAGTATATTATTATGTGGTATTGATGTGAATCGTGGAATCTATAGTTGACTTTTTTTTTATTTAATTAAGAACTTATACTTTGCTAAATCCTTAATTTCAATTTTTTCCCCCCTCCATAAAGAAAAGTTTTACATAATCTTTTAAAATTTATACTACATATTTTATAAAATCTTCATTTAAGATACCATACTCTTACAATTTTGTTACAAAAATAAAATTAAAATAATATAAACCTCAAAACCTTTAGCACAAAAAATTTTTACTTTTCTTTCTTTTTAATGTACATTAAACCTTTCGCCAAAAAATTTATTATTTCAAGTTATAGGCTATAATTATTGTCAATAAGCTTTTATAATTTTGTGACTTATCAATGCTTATGTTAATATATTTTTTTTATGTCCTATAAATGTTACAAGTAAACAAAGTTATCAAGTTGTATGATATAGAAAAATGTTTATTTTTCAATATCATCTAACTTGATATACTTTAAAAACATCACTTTTAAAATTTTTTATTTAATTTAAAATGGAAAAAAAATTCTGTTTTAAATTAAAAATTAAGATAAATATGCAGTTTCTTCAAACAAACAAGGTATTGATTTTACCTTGTTTGATTGATAAACAAGTTACTAAACAAACAAGATTTTGATTTAGTACACATATATAATATATAAATATATTTTATATATATTTATATTTTATATATGTGTAATAAATTTTTCCACGAATAGTGAACATTATATAATATTTGAAATAAACAAATATTTAACCCAAAAAAATTTTCCTGGTATAAATTTATTGTTTTGAGAGTAGTACCATGTGTGTCTAATATTAATGTGCAATATTATAAAATATTTTCAGTGTTTAAAATAAAAATGATTCAAATATAATTATCAATAGCTCAATTGCATATTTTGCTGTTAGAATTCACTAAATTTGCTTCATTGTATATCAAAGTCTACAGGTTAGAGAAGATAGATTATACAAAAACTGATGCATTTGAAATCAAACTTTTTGTTTGAAATTATTTAATAAGGAGTAGAGAAGCATGGATAAAATATGTTTTGCTTTTGAATTTTATTATATTTATATATTTATAGTTAATTTTCCCCTCTGTTCCCAAATACTACTCATTCAGACCAACTTAAAAACTTCTTAAAAATTGTATTGAAATAATATACTTACAGTTCATAATGTTGGACTGGTTTCATAATTTACAGGAGGACGATATTCTCCTCATTTATGGGAGCATGACATGTATGCTAGCTTGACTCCTGACCGAAAATAGGTAATATTAACTACCTATTTAAAACTCAATCTTTATGAGGAGTTCATATACTCCTCATAAGAATATCTGTGAAAAAAATTTTGTTTGCTGAGGTAATTTCATTAAATTATAACTCATTTTAAAAGAGTTGCACTTAATTTTTGGCTTATAATGTATAGTTTTGAAATAAATATTTGACTGCAATGAAGTCAAAATGAGTAACTTGCATTTTAACTAAATAACAAAATTGCTTATCATATGCCAATATAAAGGAAATGGAATTATATTGTCCCTTGTAAAGGAAAATATGCTAATTATTTGAGGAAAATATAGGTTTGTATATACTTAAAAAAATTTTCTACATTTCAAACTAATAATGTACACATTGCTATTGGTATTGTGTGGCTTATTCTCAACTGTTAGTTACAGAAATATATTTCCTCTTATAAATGTATTTAAAATGCGTTTAAGTGTTATATTTAAAGCTGTTGAAATTATTATATTACAAAGAATTGTATAGTTTTATCTCCATTCTCTATGGCTGATAAATGAAACATACATCTATTATCATGCAGAACAAAACTGCATTGACTGACTTATACCTACTTAAAGTTAATCAGTTTTTTCCATTGAGAAATTAGAATTATGTGCTGAACAGTTTAGAGACAAATTTATTAAGCATTAACATACATTGAGGAAAAATATAATAAATGAAATGAAAAGTGAAAAGTCAAAAAAATTGTTTATTATTTATTTACCTTAACATTTTTTTATTTGATTCCTTAAAACTTGTATGACTCATTGTGTTGTCAATGTCATTTTTTATTTATGTGTTAATTCTCTAAATGCTAGTTCATTTAGCTCCGATGGAAATAGTCTACCATGACGAATAAACCATATGTAAATTCTGTAAATTTCTAATGTAATATTAAAGTAATAAATTATTCATGTCAATCATTTCTTCACAGTATTATTTAGGTTTGACTGTGTGATTAAAGTCCAATAAGTTTGTATGGATCTATTAGTTATCTATATCAATGAGTATGGATATAGATAACTAATAGATTTATGGATAACTAATAGATGATGGATATAGATAACTAATAGAGACAAATTTAGGTTTGACTGTGTGATTAAAGTCCAATAAGTTTGTATGGATCTATTAGTTATCTATATCAATGAGTATGGAATGACAAATTTGTGTAATACTTTGCTTTCTTCCATTTATTTGTAATAGCATTTAAAATTAATTAAAAAATGCAAAGCAAAAGTCATATAATATTAACCAGAAATCTTCATCGAATTAATATTTTCCTTTATGTAGATTTTCCTTTTTTAGTATGGCAAGGCCCGATGTGTATTGTGTGAAAGTTAAAACTTGTTATTTATAATATATTTGCTTACATTCTATGAAATATTATTTTGTTGTCCTAGTATCATTAGTGAAATATTGTAACAGAATTTGTGTTTTGCTTAAAAACCAATAGTATTGTTTGTATATCTCTTAACATTGTGTTATATATTTTGAATTTATATATATATATATATATATACATATTTTATTTCTAGGATACTATGCTGCCTGATTTATGCCAAGAATTTGTTGTTTGCAATACTGAATATTGTCTCAAAATTATTGTTATCCTGAAATTTATATGTATCATATTGTCAGCAATTTGTTATCTCTAATCATAAGTTGAAATAAAGTTTTCATTATTAAACATACAAATATTACAATCTCATTCGAATTTTTAAAAAAAAAAATAAAAAAGCTATAGGTTTTTTTTTTTTTTTTTTAACTTATTTTTATAAATAATGATTATTTGGTATGTTTGTATTTTAATAAAACTGTTATTATGTGCAACATATAATAACAAGAATAAATTAAGATAATTTGAATTTTCTGGTAACAAAATATGTACAAAATTGGTAATTTAGATACTAGTCTAGTAAAGGAATTTCACAGTATTACGAGTAGTTTGTTCCAGATATTGTAAAATTTTTTACCTTAGGTTGTTCGTTTTGTGGTACCCTTCTTTAAAAATAGTAAAAAATATTTTTCCCCCAATAGAATTTTAAGTGCAAAAATAATGAGTATTAATAGCAATAAGTAGAGAATAATTAAACCATTAGAATGCAGGTGGTTGTTTTATGGATATGAATTATTGAAACATTTAAAGTAAATTGCATTAAAATAAGTGTACTTCTTACTTTAGCTAAATGTTATTAAAAAAAAATTGTGTTATATCTATCTTTTATTTCTAAAATAAATTTCTTGATACTAAAATCCTTAAATTTGTATGTGATCCTTATCTAAAAAAAATTTTTTTTGATGGTACTAAATTATTTAACCTAAATATGTTCATGTATTTCAATTGAATTTTTAGTTAATTTCCATATAAATTCTTTGCTATTCTTTCTTCATGTAAGATAGAGCATAAAATTTCTAGATTCAAGTAGATTTCTGCTGTGTGACAGAATGTAAATTAAAGCATTTCCTTTTTTTTTTTTTTTTTTTTTTTTTTTTTTTTTTAAGGCATTTGTTGTCCAAAAATAGCAAATGATCAGTGGATCCAAAAATTTTCAACATCACATCTGATCAATTTAGTCAACAACTGTTAGGGGAAAAAACAATTTTTTCGATATTAGGAGAAGTTATTTGATTTAGAAGTAAATTACCTCATTTTTGCTATGATTTTGAAAGAAACTTTAATTTACTTTCTCCAAACCTGCAAAAAACTGCAAAGAAAATAATTCTTATAATGTTAGCTATTTCAAAGCAACACATAAATATTAGAGAAGATTTTATCATCATGGTTCAGAAAGAGCGAAACCTTTGTTAAAAGACTTCTATAATTTTTATCAATACCATAACATGATGTATTGTACTTAATAGTATAGCCCAATTAAAATTTTTCTCTCTTTAATGACATAAGCTACTTTGAAATCCAGTTGCTGGATTTGATAAACAAAGACCATGAATCTCGAAATCTTAACGCTTTAGTGCTGATATAGAAATATTGGAACAAAATTACTTTGTTAAATTTTCACACATGGCCAAGTATTCCTGACTTGTGCAAACAGCTGAGCATTTAGTGTACTTTTCTTATGCAGCTTTACATAATCATGCGATCAATTATTTTCAAGCATAAACATATCAAGAATAAATTGAAAAACCGTCTTATTAATGAGAACTTGGAATCGTTTAAAATAACAACCTATACACTTGAGTTACACAAATTTTTCAAAGAGATGCAAACTTTTGTGTTGGTTAATATCATGATTTAAGCTTTTGGATAACTTTTACAATTTTAATAAATAGTATCGCTAAGTGTGATGTCAAGTTTTATTTAGCAATACCTATACAGTTTTAGACAATATACCCATCTGTAGCAGTATATTTACCCATATAATTTTAATTTGAAAAAATATAGCTCAAAAAAGATTTCAATCAGTTTAATTGACTGTTGACTTATAAGTTTGCTGAATATCCCTTAAGGGCATTTTCCGAATTCCTTTCTGCATCATTGGTCATATGGATGTCTCATCTATCTGCAATCACTTTTTATCCCATAAGGCTAAGCGATCCACGCCATATCTTAAAGTATACTCAACCTCTACAAATAAACTCACCTGATATGGAAGTCGAACTTACATATAGTTGAAAGGAAATATATGGACTCTTCAGTTACCAGTTTGGGCATTCAAGTGGCCTGGTTGATTAAGGCTTTCGTTCTCGTTATTGGTAGTGAATTCGAATCCCGACCAAACCAATGATTAATGCGGCTGGGACACAAAATATATCGGATTCAGTTTCTCTATGCGAAATGATACCTCTAAGGATGCAGACTAAGTCTGGGGATATTCTGCTTGGTGCCCTCTTCCAAATTACGAAGATCCCCCCACTTTATCCATTGGGACCGCCATCGTGATCCAAATGAATACTCCTCTATATAAAAATATTATCAGTTTCACTCCTTGCAGTGTTAAGAGGTGAAAATCTTAGTAGCTAGCCATAGGAAACAAGTTTTGATGTTCACACTCGAATGGCGAATGCAATATAAAAGGAGAAAAAAAAATTGACGTCATGTGTAGCATTTAATTCAGATCAAGAATAATGTGAGTGGTTTCTCAATTTTTTTTATATAACTTAATTACTAAAATATGATTTGTATTTTTCTTTAATTTTTGCCTAAATATTAAAAGTATGCTTCAATTATTAAGTAGGAAACATATATATATATAGCTTCGAAAAGTTATTTTCAGACTCTTGATGTAATGCCGGCCAATGGCTGAATGGTTAGCGTTCTTGAGCTATTGATCCTGGGCTCGAGCCCGGTTCAGGCATGGACGTTTCCTTTCTCTCTCTCTCTCTGTGTATCGTTACCCTTTCTTCTGAGATGATGTATGAATGTGACCCGCTTTATAAACGGGTTTATGGTGGTGTGACGTGGGCAATGCTACCGTATGGGTTCACAAGTACCCGCCGGCTAACGCTAAAATGAGTAGCAGTTTCCGGCCTTGTGGGCGTCGGGTCCAGTCATCCAGTGGGCCCCGCCATCAGGAAAAAAAACTCTTAATGTAATTGTATTATCTGTATCTCAGTTCTAACTATTCATGCTTGAAATAGGAAGTTGAATTTATTTTTTATCAATCCTTGACAAAATATCGCAATTTAAACTCTTCCACGCGCATAAAAATATGTAGCTATATTCCTGCTCATAGTGTGCGTAAAGGTGATACATATAAACAACTAAGGAAGGGTTTATAGTAGAGCATATTAGCTATTCTCTATATAAATCCCGGACTATCTGCTGCTTAAAAATGTATGATTTAATTACTAAAAATACACTTAGAGAGTACAATGATTAAGTTTGTAACAATATTTCATTGATAAAAAGCGTTCCGGATTAGAAGAGCCTACAATTTACAAATAAAACAGTGTAAGGGTAAGTAGGTATTTTAGTGATTAATCGCTCAAAGAATCATTAAATATTTTTTTTTTTAACTTTCTTGATTTAAGCAACCTAAGTACGTTCAAAATGAGCTTAAAATATCAAAGCTACCTCTGATTTGGCACAAAGTTTGGAAAACATCAAAATTAATGCTTTGGCATTTTACCAATCATTCATTCTTAAACAAAAACAGGGAAGGGTGTATTTTGTATTTTAATGTTTTGAATCAAAAGATGAACTAACTTTTTTAAGTATTGGGTTGTTCGGAAAGTTGTTTCGTTTTACAGGAAAATGAAAAACGTATAGCGATAAAATATTTCATTATGAATTGCTTATTGTAAATTCTAGTCCAATAACTTTTATCGTATTTCTTGTCGTAGCATGATTTCATACTTATAAAATGGTTGGTTTTCACTAACAAAAAACTGATTCAGGTGGGAAAAACGAAATGACTTTCCGAACAACCCACTACTTGCATCAGTATTTAATTGAAATATTAAAGATAGGTATATTATTTATAAATTCATCTAATTATGATCAAACAACAGTTACTTGGAAGTGTAATTAAAAAATAAGCCAAATCGTTTCTGCTGATTCACAGTAATAAAGATTTTTAAGACTTTATTCTTTGTCATTCGTTATTACTTATTTTTTCAATTGATGCATTACCCATAAAATATGAATGAATTAATTGTAATTATTATTTTTATGCAACAGTCAGTATTTAAAAAATTGTGAAAATGCTATTAAAATTACTTGGAATACTTCTGACATTATACAATTAAAGTTTAGTTTTTTATAAATTGTGGCCAAAAGTCATCCGAATCATTAGTTTGTACGGTACTAGACGTATAACTAATAGGAATCTGTTCTTTTGCCTTAATTACCGGGTTCATCATTTGAGGTACATTATCCACCAAGTTCTAGTAGACTTAGCGGAATTGTGTTTTGATTTATTTTAGCATTGTGAATCCTCTAAAAGACTATTGCTTAAATATGACGCAATGGCACAGACTATAAACAGGAACATTGTCATTCCGTACTGAAGAAAGCTCGCTTTTGGCTAAAATATGTTGACACACCAGAAGTTATCAGTTAAAACTGATGGGCCAAAGCCTAATCGGGAGAAACAAATCATAAGAAATTTCAGCTCATATTCAGTAAATGCGATGCCTGTAGGTATGACTAAGATACCCATTGCGTAACAGTCAAACATGAAGAAAAAAAAAACTCGTCTAACAAAACGCTATGCAAAAAAATGTGAGGACTTGGGTTCTTTAAAGTAATAGGGAAAAAAATTAAATGAGTATTCAGCGCAACAATTTGTTTACGTGTAAATGACAAAAACTTATTGCACGGAAATGATATAAAATGTTTTAAAGAAATATGTGCTATGTTTCTCACCCTATTAGGAATGCTACTTGTTTTCCAGTAATGCACTAATGGCAGTGATAAATACTTCTCCTGTCTTGGAAAAACGTAATCTTCGAGTTTTGGATTGTAAAAGGAAGCATTGGTTTCACAGTAGCGTCGTTTAAATCCGTCATATACTCGATCACATTTAAGGCATGCTGTATAGCAGGGGTGGCCAAACTTTTGGGGTCTGCGGTCTACTCCACATTTAAAAAATCGTAGGCGGTCTACCAATGGCAGAAATAACGTATATGTTTATACATTTATTTTCGGTAACAGAAAAAATGGTATATTATTTAATTTTTCTTAAAAATAAATTTAATGTTAGTATTTACAAGATAAAATTTTACTGACGAAAATAATCAAAGTATTCATGTGCATAAAAATTGACCATCCAATTCACTTTGTTTAGATGAAATTTGACACTGTATATATGCGATAAGTTTATCATATTGTGGCTGATACGAGCTTATTACAATGCGTAAACATGAAATTATATGTTCATCTGTTAAACGCAACCGATGTTTAGTTTTTATGGCGTTCATAGTTGAAAAAGGAGATTTGCAAAGATACATCGATCCAAAGTATGATTTCAAATACAAAATCAATTTGTAAATATTTGGAAACATTTGCTCAGAAATTAATTTCCAAATTCAGTATCGCTAGATGCTTTGGATTTAAGAAATAGATCGCATCTTAATTTAATAATTTCTTCTTAGACCATGACTAAAGTGGTATCTATTAAATGTCCTATTTTTTCAAATGCTTTATCAATGTTGACATTTTCATTAAATGAGGAAATATCATAAAATTTTATAATATTATTCACTGACTTATTTAGATAGGAAGATATATCATATTATTTCTTCCAATCTAAATAAGTCAGCGAATCTTTTTTCAAGTTCTTCAAACAAAACATCTAAGTGTTCAACGAAATCTTCGAAGTCTCGGTTTGAATTATGGATGCACTCTTCCTCCATGTTTTTGAAGTTTCTCAATTCATTTTTTCATAATTGAGACGCATATTTTTTGATCATTTCTTTGAAAGTTTTAATCGCACTCATCATGTCTGTTAAACATTTATTCTTTCCTCGCAGATTTAGGTTTAAGTCGTTAAGTTTTGCAGTGATATCGCAGAGAAAAGCTAGTTTCATGAGCCATATTCCATCTTCCAATTCAGTAATGTGCTCTCATTTTATTTGTAGAAACTTTCTGGTAACAGAATACAAAATCTTTTTAAAAAAAGCACCACGGCTTAGCCACCTCACGTCTGTGTGCAATAAGAGATCTCCGTACTCTGATTCAGTTTCTTCCAAAAGCGAACGAAATGTCGTCTCTGAAGACTTCTTGAAGAATTAAATTGACGATTTTAAAAGCAATTTGCATTATATCATTAGATTTTAGAGTTTTTGAACGCAATACCTGATGATGGATAATGCAATGATAGCTGGTAAAACTGGGAATTTCCTCTTCATTATTGCATAAGGCAATAAAACCAGTTCGATTCCCGACCATTGCTGGAGCTCCATCTGTTGAAATAGAGACCAATTTATAAATTGGAAATCCTGTCTTATCAATAAAGTTTTTAAATGAATTGTAGATATCTTGTCCCCTCGTTTGTCCTTTCAATGGAATTTAGTTAATTCTTCTTTTGAAGTCATATCTTCGAAAACCATTCTCACAAAAAGGCATAACTGTGCAATGTCACTAATATCTGTGGATTCATCAAATTGAAGCGATAGGAACTTACAAGCTTTTAAATCGTCATTCAATAAATTTTTCAAATTATTATTCATGGCTTCTGTCCGCCGCATCACAGTGTTACGCGACAAAGAAATATTATTTATTGACGATATTATTTCAGATTTGATTTTAAAATCGTGGTAAAGCACTTCTCCCGCTTTAATGAAAGCTTCTTTTATCAATTCTCCATTATCGAATGGTTTTTTTCGCTTGATCAAAACTTCTGTAATTTTAAACGACGCCAATGTTGCTGCTGTAGCTTTGGTGCCTAGTTTCGTAAATACCGATTGCTGTAAATGTACAGTCGACTTTAATTCATGCACTTTAACTTTTCGAAGTTCACTGCTGATTGGAAAGTCTGTAGCGTATTTTAAGTGCATGGTTTTAAAATGTCTTTCCACGCTTTCTTTTTTTTTTTTTTTTTTTTCCTTTTTTGGTAATGCCACATTTGAGTTACGTATGATACAAACACATTTCTCCTTCACCATAACAAAAAGTAATCATTTACCCACTCATTGTGATAATGGTATGTTTTACTTCTCTTTAGCACTGGTGCCTTGTGCTGAGTCCTTTTGGGCGGGTTTTTGAAAAAAAAATTCAACAGTTTCGTATCAACCATTTCGAACAACAGTTCGAACATTCAACAGTTTTGAAGCAAATTCGTATCAGTGCGGTAGGAAACGAGCGACTTGCCACATAAGACGATTAACTTAGAAGTGAAAATAAACGACCAGAAGTGACGAGTAGATTAGACGACTCGGCACGTCGCTATCATGCGCCGGCTATTGGATCCAAGCATCCCACTTTGTCAAATTCTTTCGATTTAATTCCACTGCGAAACGAAAAATTCAGTGCCTTACTTTGCACGGTTTGTTTTAGGTTTTAAAGCAAAAACTGTAGTAAATTTTTATTTTAAATAATTCATTAATTCTATGACAAAAGTCATAAATTAAATTGTTAATATACGAGATCACTATCGGAATAGTTGCGCGGTCTACCTAAAATGTCTTCGCGGTCGACATCTTGGCCATCCCTGATCTATAGCATCGCAACGCAACATCTTATATGAGAATATATAAAACTCCTCAAGTGTACTTACATATGCAGTGAAGTGGGTGGGTGACCCTTTCAGCACCTACAGTCAGGGGAGTAATCATAGTTAATGAATTTTATTTTATGCTTACTGGCCGGTTTTTCGTGGTGCACTCTGTGTATAATCCCTAACTTAAACCAATTATGGTTTGAATGTAAATCATATCTATAGATACATGTACTTTAACCAAATTATTTGGGATTGCATGTGTATGCAGTTTAAGGAATTTAACAATATACTTTTTAACACACAATATATTTTATATATATTTTATCAATTAATATTCGTATCTAAGTGTTGAAACCATTTATAACATTGAAAACTTAACGAGTTTATGATTATTTTATGTTTTGTAGAATAAACTTCATACGCAAAATACGATGCGGTAATTATACAAAACAAAGAAATTTAGAATGTTTATTCATCCGAGTTAGGAAATGATAACTGCTTTTAAAAGACAAATTATTGCATAAAATGTTTCTAAGTACTCAGTAAGGTTTACATAAATATATTATGTTATTTCTTCCCCTAATTGTGAGAATGTATTTGATATCAATGCTGCCTGTGTGCATTAAAATACAGTTATTATTATATTTTAAAATTTCACACACAGAATATAAAAATTACTTAAGCAGAATTCTTTATTACTTGTTCCTTTACAACATATTCTTCATTGAGAAATTAAATTGCTTTGGAATTCTAAGAACATTCTAATCACATTTCAGTGGAACTCTAAAGTATGGGAAAATGAAAGCCGAAATTGGAAAAATGTGTACTGTGGGAAAAAACCGATATCAATATGACTTTACAACCCGATTATTCTAATTTTATATATTACCATGTGTCAAACAAGCATGGAATATTTATGATACCTTATATATATATATATATAT